>JAJJHY010010948.1:1901408-2033894 GCA_021224005.1 Drosophila setifemur | reverse complement strand
CGTAAAGTTCATAAAGCAAATTACGAAAGCCCCATAAAAGCGGGCTTCTGCTCCTGCCCGTCCTCCTCCTCTTGTTCCTGCTTTTGCTCCTGGCTGTCCACCATTTGACACCATTTTCGTGAATCAATTTTTATTATAAAATACTTTGACTAATTTATGAAAACAATAAATGGTTCTGCAAATCAAGTCACACTCACCCTAAAAAGTTCATTCACAAAGCTATTCGCCAAATTGATGACGATAAATTCAATTTAATGTGCGTTGCCTTTTGCGCACACAAAGTGCCACAGAAAAAGAGAGCAAAAAGAGAGAGAGGACAAAGTGTGGTCATCCCCCGGCCTGGCCCCCACCTCCTCCTTCTCTAATTGGGGAAAACGCTCAAAGCAGCGAGCTTGGAATTTGTGCGTTTGCGCCGTCAGCGGAGCCAAAGTTGCGGTCTCTGGCTCAAAAACTGACGCTGACGTCGACGTCGAAGTCAACGTCAACGCAGAAGCTGCTGCTGCTGCTGCTGACACCACAGAATAAGAGTGAGCCAAAATGCTGGCCTGCTGCTCTTATCATCGCCGCAGAATCAGAATCAGTGTCGCAATCGAAATCAGAACTTGGCTCAAAGCCCGTGGGGACCTGCGCAGGCGCGTGTGCACTCCAACCACCCCCATCCCGAGGGAGCAAGAGGCAAATCGACGCGGTCCAGCGACGCCGACTGCGGAGGCAGCGACGGCGCCAGGACATAAAAGGCCGGGCCAGAGCAGCCAGCACTCCTACTCCAAGTCAGCACTCCCGAGGCAGAAGTACTTCCATCCTCGCAGCATTCCCGTCAGTTCGTGCCCGCTTGTGGTCGCGTTCGCACTGCACTCGCCACATCGCGGCTTCAGTCCGCAATCGATGCGGAGAAGGGAAGGCCTAACCATGGCAACGACCACGACAACGACCACGACCACGACACGACGACTGCGGCTGAGGCAGTGTGTCAGCAGGGGTGCAGCAGAGGCAGCAAAGGCAGCAGCAGCAGCAGAAGCAGCTCCTGGCGGCTGAGAACGCAGCAGCGGCGCCGCAGCGAGACTGGCCAGTAGTGCCATCGTCGGCTGCGGCAACGGTTGCATTCTCTCGCTCGACCCGGAGACCCCAAAGCTCGAACACGGACAGATAGCAGTGGCCGAGGGCGCCCCGAAATCATGAATTTCATTGGTATGCTTTCCAAAAAAAAAAACAGAATCCGAAACAGAATCAGCTGCAGCTGCAGCCCTTTGATTTCGTCTTTCCTCTCTGAAACACTGCAACACCACAACTCCAACTCTGACTACAACTCCAACTCCAACTGAACACTCCACTCTTTCCGAACAACTCCTCCATGTAAGTTCTACAATCCAAAATTCGTTTATTTCCGCCCCTGCGCCCGCTCGCACGTAACCTAAGCATATGCTGGCCCTCCGCCGCAACTGCATCTGGGCCGAGAAAAATCAATCGATGGGGGTGTGCACCACCGACCATGTGATTGCACGGCTGGGCTGCAGGGCCCGCTTATCGATTTTTAACACCCAGCGGGCAGTAGAAAGTTCAAGGTCCGACCGAAATTCCACTCCAACAACTTTGGCAAGCCTCGCTAGCCTAGAGGGGATTGCAGCGCTGCTGCTGGGGCTGCTTGGGCTGCTGGGGGGGATGCAGAGCATCCCCAGGACGGCACTGGAAGGCCTCTGCAAACTCGCGAGAGTTGCGCAAGATGGCGTGCGTTAACTGCTGCTTGCGCTCCTGCTGCAGGGCTCCCAAGTCGCTGCGGCAGTCCACGACCAGGCTGCCCACAAAATACAACTTCTGCAGGGACATCTTAATGCGTCCGACGGCCAGCAGACCGTCGATCCTCTCCTGCAATGCCGTCCGCGCGGGTTGTCCGAGCCACTGCTTGTAACTTCTCAGCGCCTGTCGCTGGGCCAGCAGGCCAAGGAGCAGCTCGTTGGGATTCACCTGAGGGGCGGGAAAGCACTCCTGAAAGGCGCCGAAGCGCCGCTCCGAGTCCGGACTGCGCCAAGCTCCCGGAGTGAGGCTGCTGCTGCCGGCGGCTATCAGGCTGCGGGAGAAGTGCTCCCCCAGCATCAGGTAGTTGAGCGGGGCACTCAGGTTCTGTCTGCCCAGCAGGGCGTTGACCGTGTCAAAGACCTGCGCGTATTGCCGCAGTTGCTTGGCCGCCTCCGAGGGCGGCTGGCGGCGCCTCTGAAAGCGTCGCAGCTTCTCGAGGTTGCGGTAGAAACTGCGGCGGCCCAGCACGATCTCGCGGTAGGTGGCATCCAGGCGCTCATCTCCGTTGAGTGTTAGGTGCATAATATTGCCCAGGAACTGGTTGGAGCTCTGCTGCGATATTTCGTCTATCCACACGCTTCCTGCTAGCTGCTCCCCATAGGCCTTGCCCAGAACCGAGTACATCTGGGCGAGCTCCGCCCGGTCCGCGGTGATCCGCTGCACCACATGGGCGTAGATATCCCCGGCATAGGTCTCCGCCAGCTGGTGGCAGTCTGCATCCACAATGTCTGCAAGGCGGAAGATTAATTTTTAAAAAAAATTAATCCAGAGCTAAATCCAGAGGTATGGAAAGGGGTCTCTGAATTGTAGATACTTATAACAGATCTAAGATTAGGGAAAATCTCCAATATCTCGTAAACCAAATATATCTCAGAGATATTCTAGACACGTTTAATTTATATATGAAAGATATTGGTATTCTTGAGAGGAAAAGTTGAATTTGGGAACCCAGAAATAATCTAACAAATCTCAGTCAAGCCAATGAAGATCTTTGTGTATCCAAGGGAACTCAAAATGAACCTACCCATCAGATAGTCCGTCCAGATCCAGTTAAGCAGCCGGTGCATGCTGGTATTCTGAAGAAGCCGGAAGTAATCCACGAGTCGCGGCAACTGCTTCACCACGATCGTATCGCTGGCCTGGGGCGTCTTGCCGTTCAGGAGCTTGCGGAAGTAGCCATCCCAGTCGAGTCTGGGAAGGGTAGCATTGCCGAAGGCACTCCTCTTGAAGTTGCCGTAGCTGAAGTGCACCTGGTCCTCGATGTGTTCCGCCTTCACGATTTCCCGCCTACTGCGCTCCAGGCTGAGCACCTCCAGGGCAGCCACATGGGCGCGGCTCTGCTCGATGCCGAAGGTCTGGAGCACCTCGCCCACGCGCTGCTCGAACTTCCGCATGGTGTGGCGCCTGGTCGAGTCCGGCTGCAGCACCACAATGCGCTTGTTCGACTGCATGCTGACCGTGGTCTCGAAGAAGTAGGGTGCCCCCATTTCATGGAAGTGGCCCAGAAGCCCCAGCCAGCTCAGGGTCTGGTTGGAGCGCAGACTGGCGTTGGCCTTGACCGTCTCCAGGGCCGGCCAACCGCCGCTCACTCTGAACAGCTGCGAGCTCTTCAAGGCATCGACACCTCGTCCACTCTCGCAGGACTTGAAGAGGTTGACCAGCTGCAGCTCCATGTCCATAAAATGCTGGTCGTCCGCTCCCTGGAGGAAGCTCTGGAAGCGCTGACGCCCCGACTGACTAATGTTGGCGCTGCGCGAACAGACATAGCCATAGAAATCCTGGCACGGCTGCTTGCTGGTGTCCAGGTACTGCTCCAGCTTGTAGGAGAAGTGCAGGAGATCGTTCTCCACCCTGGCCATGCTGTCCTGTCCGGACGCAATGCCTGCCATCCAAAGGACGGTCAGTGCGAGGAGAACCATTTCCGTGCCTGTGCTGCTTCTATGGCGACCCGAGTCGAAATGAATCCGCCACCTTTCGCAACCACTACTGGTCCCTTGGTATTGCCCCCAGAGGTCGGATGGTCAAAGGTCGCCGCTAATACGACGAGCGACTTCCGTGCCGCACTTCTGTTCCCGAACTAAATAACTCGGACACTGAGCCGCTGAGGCGGCCAATGTTAAGCCGGAATGCCAACTAATCGCGTTCCCAATAGTTTACCATGTCACTGGCCTAGGCAGTGGCGAAGGGAGGAGACTGCGACTGATACAGATAAGTCCATGGGCGATAAGCCGCGGGAGCGAGCTGCGCAATCAAATGTGTCAAAATGTCGGGCATCGGCTGGGAGCTAAAATTGGTCATGGCCGATTTTAAATATTTCCATCTTCAACTGCTTTTCACGAAAATGCCCCGAAAATGCTATGAAAACTCTCCACGAACGGAGTGCGAGTGATCGGTCAAATTTAAACCTTTAATTAACTAATTTTACCCCCTTCCCTTGCACAGGCGCCGTAGGAGGTGATGGTGGCGATGATGGCGACGACAAGGAAAAGGCAGAGGAGGAGGAGAGGGAGCGCCAGGAGGCCATTCGTGAGGCCGAGGACCGGCGCAAGGAGAAGCACCGGAAAATGGAGGAGGAACGCGAGAAGATGAGGCAAGATATTCGCGACAAGGTGAGTGGTAGATGAATGCCCCGTGAGTTGCCCACACCAAGTGAAAGTGCTCCGCGAAACGACTTCCTGGCGCAGTTCAAATTGACTCTAGTAGGGAGTCCTTTTAATTAGCGGCTCCCTAACGGAGTCAGATTGAATTACAAAGGAGCGATACGACGATGAACCGATTCCGATTCCGATTCCGATTACGATTGCCTAAAGTGTTAGCTGTTAGGATAGAGTTTCCAAGTCAATATTCCTTCATCTAACCCACATACCGATCTACCAATTTCGCCCCCACTAATTAGTACAACATCAAGAAGAAGGAGGAGATCGTCGAGGCGGCACCACAAGAAGAGCCCAATCCGCTGATGAGGAAAAAGAAGACGCCGGAGGAACTCGCCGCCGAAGCGGAGCAGGAAGAGCTCGACGATTTTACAAGTAAGTTGTCGTTGTTGGCCTCGTTGATTGCCGTTAACCTTTCGCTCAGCTACTGGCATCTATCTACTGCTAACCCAGCTCACCAGTGGGCCGATAGATACTCTGTGTAACTGTATCGAAGCTTGAGTTCTTTCCTATTTTGATTTCCCGCCAAGTCCAGACTAAACTAAAACATGTTTGACAAACAACTAAATACAGAACCAACAACAAACCTAATGAATATTATCTAAATACTCAACGGCGCTCGAAAGTAGTAACTGTGTTTATGTTTGTGCATCTGTGTGTCTCTCTATCTTACTTAAGTGCAATCGAACTATCCAATCTAACTCTCTGAACAGCTGCCTACTAACCAACGCTATCTATATCTATCTCTATCTGTACTATGTTTCCTGTGCGTATATTGTGTAAGCCCTAACCTATGCTAAACCAGTCTAACTATGAATCTAAACTGTCTCGTCTTCCAAACTTAACTACAATCTGTCATGTCATGTCTCTCCAATATGTATCTAACCGTCAACTAATGCAACGATGAATACTAACTCTGTCTAAAGCATACCTATAAAACAACTGAGCACTCCATTTCCTCATTTCCTTAAGTTCCTTATCTGTTCATTAAGTATCTTGGCTTGTATTGGGAATACCCATGTGCACATGGGAGGGTCGATTTGAATATATCCTAAGTGGGGCAAAATGGAAACTCTTAGGAGAATAAATATTAAAAGTAAAAATCATATAAGATTCTAAAGATTCTAAGAAAAATAAATTTCAGATAAGATTTTTGTGGGGAAATCCTTTTAACAAATTTAAATATCGATTTTTCTTATTTTCCTAAAGCAAATTATTTAGAAAAGGGTTGTTTTTTTAATTATTTAAAAGTTAATTAATAAGAGTCAAATTAATAATGTTTTGTGGGTACCTCTATATAGATGTGGACCACCCTTCAAATCGACTTCCCTGTTGTATATAGTACCTTCACAAGTGAGAATATCTCGAGGAATCTCGGATGCTTAATTTAATTTGTTTACCATTTTTGTACATTTTATTTGATACTAATTCTGGGTAACAACTAAAATGATTGACTTGTTGTTAGAAGACGAAGTCCTTGTGCGTAGGTTTCATACGAGTATTGTTAAATTGATTAGACTAAGGTAAGTGCGATTATTCGTAAAACCGTATGTTTTCCTTTGTGTGGTAATCTGAATGTAATACCTTTGTATTCACGAACTACTCTACCTCCTCCACCACAGCAACAGAAACAACAATTTCTTCTTCTCTCTACCACTCGCTCTCTGCAAAAATTAACTTGTAAAATAACTCCCAAGCAGAGACAACTCCCAACAACACTCAAAGAACAAAGAAAAATAGCTGAGGTGAAACATTTAACAAAAAATAGGCCAGGCTTAAATACAAATAAGGATTCGTGTGAAATCAGTGAAATCAGCCACGAGTACTGGGGTTCAGCAATTACGATTCGAATGATTTTCTATATATTTTTCGTTTACAACATCAAACTCACCCACTGCACCCTTGTTTCTAATAGCGCATTTTATAATTTACTATATAACTATACCAATAAACACTTAAACAGCTTGTGTGCTCAACTGCATTTTGAAACGTAACACTCATAACAAATTAAATGTAACCGAACTGTTAACCTAAAAAGAGCTAACCACCAACTAATAACGAAAATTGGACGAGAAACCAAAACAGAACTTTTTCCCTCTCGTTTACACCTTTCCTTTCAATATGTGTACGATATGTATTTTACAATCTGCCCTCTCTCATGTAAAATATATACAATGCACATATACTGCATATGTATGTGTATTTCCTAAGCACCAACCGATTTTGCCATTACTATTGCGATCACTCCACTCAACTATTACTATAACTATATCTTTACTATAACTAAACCTTAGCCCGAATCTAACTATGACCATCTACGACAGCTACTGCTACTGAAACTGAATTGGAATTACCACAAACCAAAGTACTTTCTATTTGACGCTACAAATATTACGTAATGCAAGGAAGGCTGCTATGACCTTCCAGACTGTAGTTTTAAAAAAAAAATACTCTACTTGCATACTTTACATTACAATTACAACTACAGAAACAGTTACAGTTACAATTACAGCAACAGCTACAGCTACAGCTGCAGTAGACCAGCTACAGTTACAGTACATATGAGTACCCAAAAATACATATACATACCAGTTGACATGCCTAAACATTTGTAGTCTACTCTACAAAATATGCTTATTTATTGCTGTTTCCATACTCAATTTCTTTTACAGAACTGAAAAATCAAATAGAAACGCAAGTAAATGAGCTAAAAACTCAAATAGAGGGAAAATGTGTCATGCAGTGATATGTCAGTCATCATAATAAAATGCAAATCCGTATAATACAAATACCGAAATACCGAACATAATAATGATCATGATAACATGATAACATGATAACATTGAGCCCATAAATGGAAATTGATTTAACTCGTCTTTGAAATTGAATTTGTTAATATAATATTTGTTAAGTTAAATCATTAGAAGCCATAAAACGAACAAAAAGCCAAGCCTAACACTAACCTGTAACCTGTAACCCGGCATCGAAAATTTCAACCAATGCTATCTATCGGATCTAATGAGATTTCGTGAATCCTATGCAAATCCCACAATCGACGACAACTATAATCTGATAATTAAACGATGCAGATCCGGAATCAAAATGCGAACAGGACGGTGAACTCCTAATGAATTTTAAAGTAGCTAAAGAATAAACCGAATTATTTAAAACACAAAAAATATAGTAAAAGCCTTTACTAATATTCAAATCACTTTGCTTCGATGATAATGTAATATACTCAAACCCAATATACAATACATAATCGTTGTTTAGTTGATAACCTATAATACAGAAAATAACAAAAACAAAAACAAATAAAGCCATCGAATCGGCACGATGAAATTCGAAACCAAATCGAAACAAATAATGAAAATAATAACAAACAAAATCAAAGAAAGAAAAAAAACACAAAATGCAAAAAAACAAAAACAAAAACCAAAAAAAAAGAAAGAAAAAATCGAGAAAAAAATAAGCGAATGGTGCGACAGAGGAGGTTGCTGAATCATGTCGAACCGTCGAAATATATTGCTGAAATGACTACACTTGCAAACGAATTGACTGCAGATGCGCTAAAAATATTGCTGATTCTCTAACCATTTACAGAGGCCAGACAGAAAAGTAATGAGAAGGAATAAAGTTTCAGTCAGTTTGTTTGTTTTTGAAAGTTCAAGAAATCATCTTTAACAGCTGTTACATTTTGTTTCTTTCCTATACAAACAACATACCCACACTACAATTGAGAATTTCTAACTCTTTGAGATAGTTACTGATCTCTCCGATTGATTCTTCTGAAATGTAAGTAAACCAGATAACCCTACTTTAAATACCTATAACCCCCGAACCACCTACACCCCTACCCCTACCCCTACCTGTACCCCAAATATAATCAATATTACCGGACTTGAGTTTCATTTTGCGCAAATACCGGTTGTGCTTGAGTTTTTAGTTAGGTCACAGCTAACCCGTAGGGAACATTGTATAACAATATATTAAAGATAAACGAAACAAAACAAAACAAATATATAAGATATACTCGCTGTAGCCATTTAGACAAGGACAATAGCTTTTAAGTGACGCTAGGCAGTTCTAGAGCATATTGCTGTGATACATTTAGCATACATTTTTCACCGATAAGCCCGCTGGGTCTCGCCAGCTAGACCCAGGACCCCAGAACTGGAACAGATCAGAATCAGAAACAGAATCAGAAACAGAATCAGAAACAGAATCAGAATCAGAAACATGCATGCAAATCGGCCAACAAAAAAACAAAGACATCAAAGCATACGACATCTGTATATAAGTACTCTCTCTCTATCGCCACCGAATACCCTTTACAATGTCAGGACCAGGCAATGTCGCCTCTCCGTCGTCTGTTGGAAGTGTCCCCTTGTGAAGGGTAGCCACACACCTTGCCACATGCTGACTCCCATTCCACATACGCCCCGTACTCCCGTACTCCACACACGAGTGCCGAACCAGTGCCACCTAAAATCAAAATTGTACATACGTAAACATGTGTTTCCAACGATAGCTCGCTGAGGCTCCGGTTAACCGGAACAGCTCTCCTCTCCAATATACTAGTATATCACTCGAATACATTATTGTTTTGTTTTCGTTTTTGGTTTTGGTTTTGGTCAGTATATTCATACCGAACTATTTGTACTTATATGAATAAATGTTTTAATTACACTGCATTCTATATATATATAAATATCTCTCTCTCTCTCTTTCTCTGGTGTCTTTCTCTCTTTCTCTTCTTTTGATTTACGACACTCTCTTTAATATCTTAATCTGCGCCACTTCTACTCTGCCTCAAATCTTTATCTGAAAAACAACAACATTTGCAACAACACGAAACAACAACAATTTCAACAATAATTAAAAACATCAACAACAACTCTACAAAATCTTCACAACTACTACGACTTGATGGTCCCTCTCAGACATGTATTCTCGGTGTTTTCCAAATGATATATCATCAACTACAACAACAACAACAACAACCAGTACAAGAACAAGAACAACAACCAGAACAAGCAGAACAACAGCACAAGAAAACGCCTACAGCCAGTACAAGTACAAGAACAAGAACAAGAACAACATCAACAACATCAACTACATCTACTACAGAAGTATAACCAAATATGTACTATAAGAGATGAACTATCCCAGAAACAATAGAAGCTAACAGCAACCAAGAAAAACATCGCAATTTGCTATTGCTACCTACAACAACCACCTAACATACTTCTTCTGAACGTTGTGAATTCATTTGGATACGGCTATGCAGATGCATTTACACTCTCATCTACCGACACCGACACTGATCACATGCATTTAAATAGCTGTATGGTGTTGTAAATGCTTAAATTTATGTACAGATCCAATAAATACCATAGAAATAAATGTACAATTTGCATTAATAGTTGACACATCATGATAAAACGCGCTATTCAAACCACCAAAACAATTAACATTTGAATGAGGAACATTTTTAGGACCCGTCTTACTATCTTTTCGAGCGTTGTGCTCGCACTTCTCTAAAACCACTAACACAACAAAAGTGATTCTTGGTGAAACAGCAAACAGAAGTTTTAAGGCTCAACACCTCTCTCTGTCAATCTACTGAAGCAATCCTCTAGTGCCCCTCGCTCCGTACCAAGTTAGGAACGATCGAACTAATGAAATTAATGCCTTAACGTGGCTCACTTGACTAGACCATGAGTAGCGAATAGTTGAAGATAAATGATGGTATGACGATACCAAAGGGAATGGAACCCCTGCAACCCCTCTAACTTTACTAGCTTTCTTGTCCACAAAACCCCTAATTCCTGTTACTGAATCGGATACTGAATACAGATATCCAAGCTATGCCCTTTTCGAAACTCGAATCTATTAACTCTATCAAGTAATGGCTTTCTCAATGCGAATAGAAAATGTTTACCTAGATTCTACTATATCCGTTGCGTTCTTCTCTCAGATACTTATGTGATGTTGAAGGTCACTCTAATTGTTTATTATATATTAAATAAACGCAAAATGAAAACAAACAAAACAAAAACAAAAACAAACCAAACAACTTGAAACATATTATTCAATCATAAACAAGTTTTTAACGTAATCATAAATGTTGAAAATGTTTTCCGTTGTATTTTAATAATATTGTGTTACCGTTACGATTATAGTTATGATAATGTAATTATATGTATATCAGAAGTTCACAACAAACACGGATAATTAAATATTATTATCTTAAATATATGTATATGTGTAACTTAATAGGGAAATGAATTTAATAGAGAAACAACAGACAAAAATGATAAATAATAATGTTGAAAACAATACCATTCGAGTCATTATTAGATGTGAACGACGTTCTATACAGATACAACAAATTAATAAACAAAACGAAAACGAAACCGAAAACTTAAGAAAGCGTTAATAGTTGATTAATTATATTGTTACTTTGAACATTTAATTAAAGCAAACAAAAAACAATAGAAGGTATAATAAAAAAATATATATATGAGAAAACACAGCAATTACATTTGGTTTTAATTCCCAGTCGGACATCATCTATCGGCGATACGAGTACTACTATATAGCTATACGAGTATATGTTAACATCATCGTTTCGTTCGTTTCCTCACACACAACCCAAGTACACTGCGACTCTCTATCTGCCTGATATCCAATATCTCTGATACGTATAACCAACTTGATTTGGCATGACTGTTAGTCTATATGTTTTTCTATCTGTGTGTGTGTGTGTGACGTTCTTTCTCCCTCTCTAAGCTCTCTCTCTACAGCTCTACAGCTCTACCGCTCTACCGCTCTACCGCTCTACAGCTCTACGTCTCTTTCTCTGAGCCTTTCCCCCTATCTCTCTGTCTCTATCCACCTTCCTACCTCCGTCTCTGTCTCTGTCTCTGTCTGTATCCATCTGTCAATGTATGTTTATCCCTATCTCTACAAATGCCTGTATTGCCGTTCAGAGCAATTCACTCCTTCATTTACAATGTACTACATCCATGCGTTTGTATGTCTGAAGTATGCGGAAAAGCCGAGGTGGTGCTGCCCACCATTGCTGCCTCTGCTCCAAAACCTATTATATGCTAAAGACACTGTAAGAAATTGTGGTTTGGAATGTGCTCTGTTACCCAATATATAAATTTAGCACATGCCATGCAGAGGGTATCAGCAGTCGCCTCCGCTCAAGATGAAGGTGAGTCGACACATCGTCATCCTGGTCATCTTCGGGTAAGGCACTACAAGAGTAAGTAAAACCGATTTCCTTTAAGCTGTGTAACTTTTCTGTTGTGTAACCCATGTCCTTCGCCTTCGCCTTCGCTTGAAAGGTAGGTAATGGCATAGCCAATCAATTTCGTGCCTCCTCCACGCCTCATTCTCCCACATCGACATCGACATCGACATCCAGATCCACAGTCTCACACCCACTCACCCAGCCACTGCCACAACGAAACTTCAAGTTCCAAAGCCACAGTCGACAAAAGTTGATGACCACAGCAATTTGAAAAGAAAAGAAAATATAAAAAATCCCTTAGGGAGTATTCTTTTGTGCTATCACTCGGAGGGTGAACAAACAATCAAACTGAAAACAAACTACCCTTTCATTTCTATAATTTGTTCTCTTCCGTTTTCCGTTTCCCGTTTTCCGTTTTTATGCAGTTTAACATGTCAATTTTTCGTAGGCAGTTTTTTCCAACATTTAAATTTTGTTTGTTTCGATGAGCCCATTGACTAATTGAGCTTTTTTGTACTTTCAGCCAAGTTGAAAAAACGTCTTAGTGATGCTTTTAAAAATTGCCCACTGAGAAACTTGTTCTGAACAAGTGCCAAAACAAAAGAACTCGACGATGAGAGTCAAGCGACGATTCGGTTTCGGTTTCAGATTACATATACATATATGCGTTCGTTCGGATGGATGTCCGTCTGCACGGGCCAGTGTGTGAAGATGTGAAGATGTGAAGAGCTCCGACGACCCTGCTCTATTTCGGCGCTTCAGCGTGCATTACCTGCCAGCTCCTGATCTTAACTAGGTTTACGCAAAACGACTTTGACATACGAACCTATACCCGAACCTAATTAGCCGTATTGCCTATATTATATTACCCCAACTATACGACAATTTTACCGGGTCGCCTCTTTGAGAGATCTGCAAAAGGACCCACGTGTGAGGAACCGCATTTTAGTATTGCACGTTTGCAAATGTTGGATATTTGAATAGTAGTCGAAACTAGGCATTTTAGTTGAGCCCTAGCCACGCCTAGACGCAATTAGTTCCTTTATACTCGAAGAGAGAATTGAGCCATTTTAAGGTTGTTCAATCCATAGGCACAACGATTAGAAGATAGCGAACCTACCCAGCTACCAGCTAACCCCGGCTACTTAAACTGACTAGGAGGAGGTGGGATAGCAACCAAATGTGAAATCAGAGATAATTCAACAACGACATTAGTTTAAATCAATTAGAATAGCCAATGCGCCGCATACGAAGACGTCTTTCAATGGTGCCGAGTGCACATTCTCAGCTCGGATGATTCCTCATTTGCCAAATAATTCATAAGATTTTCAAAGTACCTGAAATTCCAATGACCCTAGTGGAAGTCTAATATTAGGTTAAGGTTCTCGCAAGGATTACACTTATTATTGAGTGCCGACGACGTCATAGCACAATTATAATGTGCCCAAGCACACTTCTGTCTGCATGTTCTAACCGATTGTTCAAACTTCGATGCTACGAATTATTTACTATACAGCAGGCAACAAGTCGATTCGGCTTACCGATGCTTACTATCTTTTCCAATGCGATTGATCAACTACGGTTTGTTGGAGCCCCCATCATGGGGGCTAACCACTAGCATCTATGGTAATCCTGGGAGTTTTCGAGCTTGGAAAGGATATATAAGCATTTTTACATCAATCATACAAATAATACAATCATATCTAAACTTAAACAATTTCGTGTCTTAATTTTAAATATTACATGGTTTTACAATTTAAATAAAATCAAATGAAATACATAGTAAGCGAATAATTTGAAAGAGAAAACGGAAAAGATAACGAAATCGAAAACGAAAACGAAATCAGACGTAATTGTAAGCCTAAGTATATATAATTTACATACCAAAACGACCGACTGAAATTATTGTTAAAAGTTTTATGAACTATACTTGCGCATATACATATATTGATATGATCAAGTAAAAGCAAAATAAATAAATAAATATATATACAAGAAATTCATAATAATATATTAAAGTTTCTATACCCTAATCAATCATACATTTGCGATTCAATATATACAAGCCTACCTAAATTTAAAGATAGACGAAATCAAATTTTGACGATGCCATGATATGAGCATGGCATCCGAGTAAATTAAGTTACGAGTACATATTTAGTGCCATGAACAAATAAAGCAAATTCGAGCAATAGATTGGATTAAATAGCATACGAAAACCGTTCTCGGCCACCTATCATCCGATCCAATGTGATCCGGTGTTTTGATAAAAAACTATTCTCAAAAAACAATTCCATTGGGTATGAGTTACAAATAGCAAATATTCGAAATGAAATCTCTAAAGCTACATAATAACGTTACCAGCCTAGCAAGTTATCAAAGTTAAATTTAGCGTTCTTGCATTTCGAAAAAAAAAACAACCTACGACACTGGTTCTTTCGAGCGAATATAACCCACTGGCCAAGTTTATTGTGCATATTATTCTGCGATTGCCAGGATTGTATGGGATCTAAATTGAATTGAATTGTATTGTATTGCATTGCATTGAAATATGTTGTATTGTATTTACTGTTGGATTGTATTTTAATATAGAACGAGTTAATTTCCAATAAAGAGTTTTTAAATGCATCATGAAAACGGCTCTCCGAATGGCCGCCGTTCGTTTCCTTGGGTGTCCGGGGAAGGCCTCTGTCCCTCGTTCCCCTCGTTCCCCTCCATCCACTCGAATTTAATAAAGGCAAAATACTTGCTCCAACCACGCAGATCATCGCAGGAAGCCTTCATTGGAATTTGGTAAAACTCTTCCTCGACATTTCACTCCGCTGTCTTTATGCGAACCCGCATTGTTTGGACATAAAATTCCAAAGTGTTTGGAATTCAGAGTCTTCTCTGATGACTATGCTGTCTTCCTGCCATGCTTTTATCCCTTGCCCTGCCCTGCAAAGCGTCACTGGAGATGGGGGATGGAGATGGAGACGGTGTCAATGAATGGGATAGATATGAGGATGGGCAGGATGATGAGTATAACTTCCTTGTCAGGGCTCACGTTCGACAAATCAATACGGAGAATGCTTGCGATTCCAGTAGACATATTTCGTTTAATTAAAAAAGTTGATCGCTGTTTCGGGACAATTGATTCCTAAATTGACATCGGTGACATTTTAATGCGTCCATTTTGGCCTGTCACCTAATACACGGCGAATCAACTTAGGTGACCCCGGCAACCTAAAGTACGGAACATTTATCAGAAGTTGCGATAAACCAGCGCAGCAGCACTCGATGCTTAGACCCGGATCTTATAAATTATTCAGCTAATGCTTTTAATTATACCAACGCACCGGTCGGGCCAAATAATTCAACGCCCCAGCACTTTGCAGCCAGCCAAGTGTGAAGAACCGTGTTTATTAGCCTAAAGAAACAACAAACATCGGCGCCAGCACTTTCGCCAACCACCCAGATTCTACTTTAATTTAATAGGAGTAGCCCGGACACGGCAGCACCCGGAAGAGCAGAAGCAGAAGCAGCAGCAGCAGCTCAATGATAAGCCGGAGGTAACCCCTAATGAAATGCATTGTCAAATGAAATGGTAAAATTGACGACGTCCACTTTTTCCTGAAGTGGCCAATGGCATTAAATCAGCAAACTAACTGCCACTAAACAAACAGCAACAACGCACCCTCCGCCCGAAAGACTGAAGGACTGAAAGACCGAAAGGCTGCCCAAGTGCTCACACACTCGCATCCTGTCCGTTCGATATAAACTTAAAAGCACTTGTAACAAATTGAAATCATCTATCTTACTTTTCGCATTCATTTGCACCATCGCCCCAACGCACATTCCTCCCCTCAACCCACTCCCACTTCCAACGCCCGTTGCTCCCTAACAAATGCTTACCCCATAAAGCAGTTTTCAATCTACCTCATGGCCCAATAGCTATAAGCAGCATTATTCCGAGCATTTGGGGAACCCAGATATCAAATAGAAGGCCGCCCAGGAATGAGTTCAATTCTCGGACGGGAGTAGAGTTATACTATTATTTTTAAATAACTGAAAAAAATTCGGAGAGTTAAATAGGGTTAAATGAATCTGATTTTTACATAAAATTTTAATTTAATCGATGTATCTATGTTGTCTGGTTCCAAAAAGCGCTGTTACGAAGATACATGTTTTTAAGATGGTTTGTTTTAACAGATAGTTATCCAAAGTCGAGTCTTGTATAATCGAATATATAGTACAAAATAACCGGTACTCCAATTGGGGCTTAAACCTTACAACATACCCATTTTTTTATTGAGATCCTGTGACTGCCGATTGGTTAAGTTGTGGATTTTGCATTTGAATCTTATGTGTATAAGTGTGGATTATTTGCTTGTTAGATGAGTGTTATATATTGTGTTTGGTTGAGGCTCCCGAGAGTTAAGCAATTGGTTGTGTATCTAGAAGGAGTGTTTTTTTGTTCAACCGGAAAATATCATAGTCTACAAAGAAGCTTCCAGCAGTGGCTGGAAAACCTTCATGAACGGGCTATATATGTTAGCATTCCGAGCGCATTGACCAGCACTGCGCCTTCGAAGGTGGCATGGCAATCCGCAGTGATTAGCTCTCGGTTGATCTTGATTCTTGGATGCACCGTTTATTAGAAGAAAAGGAATCGATATTTTACTAATTTGTTATTATTAGCAATTTTACACTAGTATCCGGTACAGCCATCCATATTTTCAAGACTTTAGGTTGTAAAATCATATTGAGTGGCCTAATGCAACCATATGATAAGGAAAGCATGCATTTTGGAAACAGTAGTTCATCGACTCAAATCACACCTGAAAATTGGTCATCATTACGAGGTCATTATCCCCAGTTTTAAGATGTGCTTTGGGTCGTTGATCAACCCATCTTAAAGGTATGTTTTTCACGCAATATACTTCCATTAAATCATTTTTCCAGCTCATTAAAATTGTTTTTTGTAATTTCGATCTACTTATGTTCTTGTAAATAAAGAGTCAATAAAAAAAAACTTTGACAAAATCTTGATATAGACTATTTTCAGACAAGTACTCAATTTGTAATTTTCATCCCAAACATCAATCAATGCCGACTTAAGCCCGAAAGGTTAGTATAAAATATTTCATTAGCCCATTTGTATAATATTTAATATTCGGTTAATTAATATAACATCACTGTTATGACAGACATTTTTTAATAGGTGCCTAAATCCAGATGCTTTATATTGCATGCCAATTTTGAACGAGCTTTAACAAAAATATCAATCATATAAAAAACTTCAACATAAAAATGGATTTTAGTAATATATTCGATATTCAATTGTAAAACAACACCCACAACTAATAAGTTCCGTCTTCATGTGCCAGACAATTATTATGTTGAACAAATATATACTAAACCATTGGTACCCTCATGGGATGCCCACTCGTGTGTTGCATTCACAATTTTGATGAGAGATGCATATTGAAGAGGATCATGTTGAAAGTCCGCTTGGCCACTCACCGCAACTCGCATGATGCCAGCTCATTTCTTTGGACAAGCCCTTTGAATATACATTTCAATCCATTCACATTGGATTATGACTGACATCCGCCAGCAAAATAAAGCCCTTAAAGAATGCAATCGATGGGAGGGAAGGGTATCCGTTGTTTTAAAGCATTTAAAGCGTTCTTTCTTGTTTCGATTTGTGAACTGCTATAAACAAACGGTTCCGAACGATCGTAGAAAAATAACATTGTTCTCCCTCGGACGCAAATTAAAGCACGGAAATTTATGTGAATTTAATAAACGCATTCGGGCTTATGATTATGTGTACATTGTACTGGCCAAGAATGTATTTGTGTGCCACAAGTTGTGTGTGTTTGCTGGAACAAAAAACCGAACGCACTCTCTCAATCAGTGTGTCGGTTGCAGAAGCAGCAGCAGCAGTAGCAGCAGCAGTAGTAGCAGCAGCAATGGCTATTAAAGTGGGCCAAGACCTGTCAGCCTCAAGTACGGCTGGGGAATAAAATCATCGCTCCGATGGAAATCGAGTGGAATCGTCCCAACGAGGCAAGAAAGCAAAACAAAGTATACTCGTAGTGCTCCTCCTTCGAGGCTGGAATCCCACAATCAGAACCAGAACCAAGATAGACTCAGGCCGAGAGCTGAGCTCGGACTCAGACCGGTCTTGGACTCTCTTCATTCTGGTTTTCTCCGATGAGCAGTCGGCGAGAGAGCGACTGATAAGCTCAATCTCAATCTCAGATCGAGCAGAGCGAGGCGAGGGCCACTCCATTCACCAGTCCCAGCCGCGTTCAGTGCGGTTCCAGTACGTTTAGCGCTCTGTGTGGAGGTTCTGCGGGAACAGCATCTTTCAAATTTCATCATTTGCTACGCCATGAAGCCAAGCTTTCTTCTGACTGTGGTGGCAGTGCTCGGAGTGGGAGTGATCCCCTCCTACGGTCAAGGTGAGTGACCCCAACCTTAGATGCAGTCAGTCAGGAACTCTTTGCATATTCTGAGAGCAGCCTGACATTGGAACGAGCTACAGATCGACTATCAGCGCTGAGCTTGACCCCGCCTGGCTCTGTGGGGGGGCATTCCCGTTACCATTTTCGTTCCCATCTAGCAATTTTTCAGGGTGATTCACAGATCTGGTTTTGCCATTCCTTCCAGAAATCTTTGGGTATTGCCAAACGCCCGATGATACCAGGGGTACCTGCATTTACCTAAGTCAATGCGATTATCTCTACCAGCTCGTCCGGGGGGTAGTTACGGCCGCGGATCGTACCTTCCTTGGCAATAGTCAGTGTGGCTACCGCAATAGACAAGTGCTGGTAAGTAGCCCGATCTCCCTCGATGAATCACATCTCCGAACTCCGGGCTATCCATTTCAGATTTGCTGCGCCAACAGCCGCATGCGGGGAAACCAGGGTCTGCCCGCTCCAGCGCCTCAGCCACAGCCCACCCGGCCGTCCGGATCCGGATCAAGCCTGCTACCCAGAGCACCCAACTGCGGCGACAATTTCGAAGACCGCATAGTGGGAGGGGTGGAGACGGGCAAGCGGGAGTTCCCCTGGATGGTGCTGATCGAGTACACGAAACGTGAGTAGCCCGCAAGCCAGTCTTACTTCAGATATAAGACCTGCATATTCCCAGCTGGCAACATCAAGGGACACCATTGCGGGGGTTCGCTGATCAACAACCGCTACGTGCTCACCGCTGCGCATTGCGTCTCAGCCATACCCAGCGACTGGCAGCTGACCGGCGTGCGACTCGGGGACTGGGACACCACAACCAACCCGGATTGCATCACGCAGAAGAACGGGAATCGGGACTGCAATGATCCGTACGTGGACAACCCGGTTGTGGAGCGGATACCGCATCCACAGTACCCTGGAAACGCCCGGGACCAGCTGCATGACATCGCCCTGCTCCGGCTGCGGGATGTTGTTAACTACATTTCACCAGTGTGTCTGCCCAGCCTGCCCAACCAGCGCGACAATATCTTCCTAGGACGCACAGTTGTCGTAGCCGGTTGGGGTCGGACCGAAACCAACTTCACTTCCAACAGAAAGCTGAAGGCCGAAGTGGAACCGGTGTCATTGAGCGACTGCAACGAGAGGTATTCCAGCCAGCGACGCACCGTCACTGCAAATCAATTGTGCGCGGGCGGGGTGGAGGGCGTGGACTCGTGCCGCGGAGACTCAGGTGGACCCCTCATGCTGGAAGAAATCTACGCCGGCAACGCCAACTACTACATTGCTGGGGTGGTATCCTACGGACCAACACCCTGCGGACTGAGGGGATGGCCCGGCGTATATACACGAGTGGCGGCCTATCTAGACTTCATTGAGAACAATATCAGACCTTGAGGGGATTTCTTAATATCCAGATAATGAGCCCATTTGTCACAGCAAAGATCGCTTTTTAATACAGATAAATTATACAATAAATAAAGTAAACTTGTTAATTTTAACGGTAAAAGCGGGCAGTCCAACACTACTTGAACTGGGGCACTGTACACTTAAAAGATAAAAACTGAATGTTACTTTCTGGTGGTTATTTTGGTTTCTATAATTCAAAGCTGTCGGTGCCGTTTTTGCCGTTTTAGAATTTTGGGTGGACCTGCCAGATTCTGAGGTCGAAATCACTAGCTTAGTTAACAATTACTCTATGAGCGCAGCGACGCCAGGCGGCTCTGCATCTCCTGCAGCTCCTCGCCATCGTCGTCGTCATCCTCCACCTGCTCCGCCACCTCGACCCGGCGGACGGGCGCTGCGGCTGCCTTATCCGCAGGTGTAGCCTCCGGGGGCAGGGGCGCCTCTCCCAGCTTGCCATCTGTGATCTCCCACAGAACCTTGTCCACCTCCTTGGCCGCCTCCTCCTCCAGCTCCTCTGACTCCTCCAGCGAGTCCATGGTCTCGTCCAGCATCTCCTCGATGATGCCGGCCTTCATCATCTCCTTGGACATGTCCCGCATGATGCCCGCCAGCTCTGGATAACGAACCAGGTTCTGCATCGCCTGCATCACCTCCGTTGATTTCTGCAGAGAACCGGCGACGCGCAAAGTAGCTGGAAGAGCAATCGTTAGTCCTAGGAAAGCTCTGGGTTTAAGCCCACTTACATAGCTGGTTTTTCATCTGCATCTGTATTGAGTTGAGGTGCGCCTTCGACGTGTAAATGCGGTTAATGGCCTTCCGTGCGTTTACGATCTCCTTGGCCAAGATCACGCAGGTGTCGCGATCGTTTTTCTGCGCCGCCTGCTTCAGCGATCGCTTAACCTTGTCCTCCTCCCGCTGGATACTCCGGATTTGCCGATCCAGCTGGTTGCCCTCTTTCCGGATTTTGTGCGTCCATTCTTGCACCTAAACGGGTTCCGCAGGTCAAAGAAAGTTCCCAATAGAACAATTAGAAAAGAGTTGCGCAGTGAAAACAAACGAAAACAATTGGAACATGACATCATTTCTCGAGAGCCTCCTTGTGCGAGGTCATCTCCATTGGGCCGTTACCTGCTCTTTTGGGTCTTTGCTTGGGGTTTTGCCGAATAAGCCCATTGCACTGTTCGTGAGCGAGATCGAATTCGTTTGTATTATTGGTTAAACTCGTATTTTGTATTTGTTTAAACGTCCAAGTGAGTCATTTTGGTTGTGACAAACAATTGAAGGCGCTGCCAACTCGTTCCCAATTCTAGAGATGGGTAAGCGGAACAAGTAAGCGATGGCAAAAAAACACTATGTGACGAAGGAAACTTATTACTATTTTTATATCTTAATAAATTGCATGCCGATCATGAATTTAAACAGTCTTTTAAATATAAATATATAAATGATTTGTTACAATAAGTTCAATTCTCTTAAACATTCAAATATTCAATTACATATTTCTATTTCAGCAAGTGAAGTCCCCTAATATGCAGACTATCTGGCAACGCTGAACGGTAAAATTGTGACGTCACTCGCCGCCAATAGAATTTCGCCACCTCGCACACAGCTGAGAGGCCCAGCTGCACTGCCGCTATGTTATATCAGAGCCAACAACGTGGGCTCTGCGAATTAATTTGCGCGAATTGCTGAATTAAAACAACACTGATTTTCCCTCAGATTTGAAAGCTATGCAGAACTCAAGGCGCTGCATCAGCCTGCTGGGCGTGGTCCGGCACCCCCACTGCCTGCGACCGTGCTTTGCCACTTCTCCGGACCTGCGGCAAGTGCACCGGGCGGCGGTTTCGTATTCCAGGAAAAAGCAGGAGACCAATGTTTCGGCGCTGTTCAAGCCGGTGCAGGTACAGGCCAACGCCGATGCCGAGGACGTGGGTTCGGAACTGGTGGGGAAACTGGAGAAGGCGGAGCTGCTGAAGATCCTCAACAAGTTCACCCAACGAAGGGAAATCAAATCTCTGTGCAGCGAGAACGGACTGGACTGTAAGCGAGCCTTCTCTCAGCTTCAGGATGATTCTGAGTCTTACGCATCCTCTATTTCCCAGCCTATCTGCAGCAGCAAGCTTTCGGCTCGTTTCGGCGTTACTGCATTGAGGCGGAGAATCTTCCAGTGGACGTGCACATTATATTCAGCGATATTATGAACGGGGCCGGCCACGTCGACGACATCTTTCCATACTTCCTGCGCCACGCCAAGACCGTGTTCCCGCATTTGGACTGCATGGACGATCTGAAGAAAATCTCGGATCTGCGGCAGCCCGCCAACTGGTACACCAACGCCCGCGCCATTACTCGTAAAATTGTGTTCCATGCGGGCCCCACGAACTCTGGAAAGACGTACCATGCCATGGAAAGGTACCTGAGTGCAAAGACCGGCGTATACTGTGGCCCCCTCAAGTTGCTGGCCACTGAAGTGTACAACAAGGCCAACGAGCGTGGTACTCCCTGTGACCTGGTCACCGGCGAGGAGCGCAAGTTCGGCATTAGTGAGAACTCGCCCGCCAACCACGTTGCGTGCACCGTGGAAATGACCTCGGTCAACACTCCATGTAAGCGTTTCCCTATTACCAGACTCCTTAATCTCACTTCTTGTTAACCTTTCAGATGAGGTGGCTGTAATTGACGAGATCCAGCAGATTCGCGACCCTCAGCGAGGCTGGGCCTGGACGCGGGCGTTCCTCGGTCTGATTGCGGATGAGGTGCACGTCTGTGGGGAAGCCGGAGCACTGGAACTCTTGCAGAAGATATGCGAGACTACCGGGGAAACAGTGGAGATGCGCCACTATGACCGTCTTACGGAGCTGACAGTGGAAAGCACTGCTCTGGGGTCCTTGGACAACGTTGTACCTGGGGATTGCATAGTTTGCTTCAGCAAGCACGACATCTACACGGTTTCCCGCGAAATCGAGGCACGGTAAGCGCGTCGTCAAATTTGATTAGGATCTAGCAAAATTGTTTTTATTTCTATATTTTAGAGGAAAGGAGGTAGCCGTAATTTATGGTGGCCTTCCGCCTGGCACCAAGCTTGCCCAAGCTGCCAAATTCAACGATCCCGCTAATAGCTGCAAAGTGATGGTTGCGACAGATGCCATTGGCATGGGCTTAAACCTGTAAGTGTAATAGCTGTATGTCTATTGATGACCGCAAAGTCATAATCCTTGTATTCCTTGCAGGAGCATCCGCCGTATTATATTTTATTCCCTTATCAAGCCGACGATGAACGAGCGGGGAGAACGCGAGATCGACACAATATCTGTTTCAGCAGCTCTCCAAATAGCCGGTCGGGCGGGTCGTTTCCGCACACAATGGGAGCATGGCTATGTGACCGCTTTCAAATCCGAGGATCTGCAGATCCTCCAGCGTATTTTGGGGCAAACACCTGAGCCCTTGAAACAGGCTGGCCTGCACCCCACTGCCGATCAGATTGAGCTGTACGCCTACCACCTGCCGAACTCATCGCTGAGCAACTTAATGGATATATTCGTGAACCTGTGTACGGTCGATGATTCCTTGTACTTCATGTGCAACATTGAGGACTTCAAGTTCCTGGCTGAGATGATACAGCATGTGCCTCTACCTTTGCGGGCCCGGTATGTCTTCTGCTGCGCCCCCATCAACCGAAAGATGCCGTTTGTGTGCTCAATGTTCCTCAAAATAGCCCGGCAATACAGCCGTAATGAACCCATCACTTTCGACTTTATTAAAAAGAATTGCGGCTGGCCGTTCAAGTTGCCAAAAACGATCCTTGACCTGGTCCATCTAGAGGCTATTTTCGATGTTATGGATCTGTATCTTTGGCTTAGGTAAGTTATTAAGCCTTCAATAATTATTACAAACTAATCCAGTGACTTTTTCCGACAGCTATCGGTTCATGGATCTCTTTCCTGAGGCAGGCAGTGTGCGGGAGGCCCAGAAGGAGCTGGACGAGATAATACAGCAGGGCGTCTTTCAAATAACTCGATTGCTCAAGAATACCGAAGCCGGCCAAGGTGGGGATGTTCCAAATTACACAATGCGCCGTGCCACCTATACCAAGGATCCGCGTCTTCCAAGTGCGTCGAGGGGGCGCCTCACCGAAAGACTGCTCGCCCAGGGCCTTTTGACGCCAGGCATGTTGAGCGAATTGCGCAAGGAGTGGGATGCCCAACAAGGTGGCTCCAAGGACACTCAGGACCCATCCACGGATAGTGACGATGAGGATAATCTCTCAGGGAACAGCAAAAAGTTGAGGCGGAAGCGCAGAAAATAGACATTATTTAGGGATAGCAGATAGTTTAGTTTAGATAGTTTATGTCAGTTGTTTCATATAATATCGTTTTATTTTAAGTGGCAATTATGTAATATTAAAATTATTATTTTGATAATCAACAATGACAATTTAATTGTTTAAATTGAAGAGTGGAAACGCGTAATCTGTTTCAGAAAAAAATAATCACTTCATTCGCTTTCACTTTATGGAGGGAGATTCTACTCAGAGTCTGAAATACTTGACATTTATGTGCGGCGAGGCTAGTCCCATGTTGTGGGATTAGTTTGGTAAGGTGTAATACTGACATTAACAATTTCGATTTGTGGGGTCGCCTCGCCCGCCTTCCGAATTGAAGTCATGCATAGATTAAGCTTACAAATTGTGTTTGTTGTAACAACGAACACACGATCACTTGAAGTGTGACTATAAAATATTCGACACTCAAAACATATAGATTTTTAAAAGGTACAAATATTATGCATTACAAAATACATTCATATGGTTGTACATACAAATTAATATTAAGCGTTTTTGCCTCAGAATTGCAATAGTTTAATAGTTGTTATATTTTGTTCTTATGTTTTGTTTGAGTTGAATTAAAACATAATTTAGTACCGATATTTAAAGCTTTTCGTTTTCTCCAGGGTATAAGTTCAACTTATGTACTTTATGCAATTTAATGCAGAAACGATTTCCTCTCCTCAACCATCTCCTGGTCGCTTTCATCACCTCAATAGCTGTCCGCTGCCAAAATAGAAATAGAGCTTTAGTAGTACTCGTAATTTCATGTAATATGTAATTGTATCTTTATCTTTATCTTTATCAACTTCAACTCCTCTTGCCAGCATGCCTTCGGTTGTACATAGATCTTTGTGCGTTTGAATTCTAAGGTACCGATATTTATATTACGAGTATTTCTCTGCATATCAAAACTGGAACCTGCGCATGGCCCTTGATCAAAATCACAAGAATTATTTATGTATTTAGTTTGTGAGTTTTGGGCATGCACTTTTCTGGGCAATGGCGTACCCGGGAGGACTGCAGCAGTACGAGTTAAATTTAAAAACTAGTTTAAAACACAGTTTTAACTACACTTCTTATTAAAAAAGGGAATTACAAAAGTAAATAAGAAAATATGTAGCTATATGCTCTTGCATTAATTTCTCCTCCTAGGGTACGCCTTGCATATCAACTACTATGGTTCCCATTCTTTTTCAGTTTTCTTTTCCTTTGGTGATAAAAAAGTGCTAATCTTAAAAGACAAATTTTAAGATACTTTGCAGAAAGTTGTAATTACAAAAATTCGACGCTCGAGCAGACGTTAGTGCCTGCCCCTCCGGTTATTCAAGTATCCAAGTTATTATCACAAACAATCATAAAATTTAAAGTTGAGTAATAATTCAAGTATTTGGCTGTAATTTCCAAGCCGTTGCGTATAAAATTTCGATATTCTAATATTTTTCTTTTGTTTAGTTCCTTACATTTTGTTCAAAAATGTGTGCCAAATGTTTTCCAAATTACAAATAGCCCAGCCCGATAATCGAGCTGGACCGATCGGGTGCTACAGACTGCAATTTCAGCCTGCCTCATCCCGTGTTAGATCCAACAACAACAATCCTCGTGGATCGTGCATCGGATTTCGTACAAAAACAAATCACAAACTTCGAGTTGAACTCTGTTCTAGACAAAGTCAAGCTCCAGGCCCGGCTCAATGTCCACTGCAACAGCGTTGTCTGCAGGGAATTGGTCGCCGTCGTCGTCCGGGTAGGACTCCTTCGTAGCCTTATCCCGGGACCGGTCCTTGAACGCAGTCAGGCCCAACTTCCGGAGGGCCTTGCCGCTGCGACTCGAGGACTGTCCCAACTGCTCGAATCAAGAGTCCACCAAAACGTGCCATCGGGCCAGCATCTCGCCCTTGGGCATTTCGCACACGTCCGCCCAATGGGCCACCTCCTCTGGTCCGGATGAGTTTAGGCCCATGCTAAACCAGCCGACCATCTCGTTCTTCTTCATGTGCCGCTTGGCGTATACGGAGATCATCAGCGTGACGTCGTTGAGCTGGAACAGCGCCACCTGGAAGGCGAATGTCTCCTTGAAAAGTGGGTTGGGCTGCCCCCGACGGATCGAGGTCTTGGCGCGCGAGATCTCCTGCCCGATGCTGCTGACCATCACCATCTTGACATACGTATCAGGTGCCTTGTTCAGCGACAGGCTGCGGAACTGGCTGCCCTTGATGATCTCCACACTCAGCCGCCCGGTCACACCGTTGTAGCTCAGGCCCAACAGCAGTTCCGAGACTCCTCCATGCTGCATGGAGGAAGTGGAACCGGCGCTCTCCGACCGCGCCAGGCTGAGGAGGTCACTGGTGCTGCCCAGCACCGAGGAGTTGTTGCGGGGCTCCAGCGGTAGCCACAGGTTCGTCTCAAGCTCGAGGTCCACGGTGGCAAAGCTCACGTAAGCCTCTCCAATCAAGCGCTCCTTGCGCAGCCGCTCACATCCGTATAGCCGCACGCGGAGCCCCATGTTGTTGACCTCCTCCGGGTTGACGCGATGCAGCAGAAAGTTCTCCATGTACTGCGGGTTCTCGCCACTGCGTATCTTGGTCTTGTGTTTTTGCTTCTTGTTGGGCAGCATCAGCATGCGCACCTGGGTGTGCGTCGGCTGGCCGTTGCCCAAGGGGGAAACACTCCTCGCTTGCATCACGTGCACCGTCATCTTTCGCATTGGGGCGTCGTACAGCAGCGATAGCTCCAGCTCGATGGGACCGCGAGGCGCCAAAGCCTTTGGGTCAACCAACATGTCGTCCGATTTGATGGATCGGAGGTCGCTGGTGTCGAAGAGGGGTTCCTGCAAGGAGGAAGTTTGAGAATGAGGATGAACTGCATCTATTGGAAATCACTTACGTCGTCGTTGTTGTTGACATTGGTGTTGTTATTGTTGTTATTAGTGACAATCGTGTTGTTGTTGTTGTTGTGGCTGTTGTTACTGGTATTACCCACCGGCACCAGCACCACTCCAGCAACTTCCTTCTCCCTCTCCGGTTTTGACGGCATCACCACCTCGACCCTGTGCTGATACCTCAAGGCCTGCATCTTGGCCCGATGATCCGCATACGGATTTCGGAAAGAAGCCGCTGTCAAGATGTACACTTCAATTGCATTGCCTGTCATTTTAACTGGCTCGCTTACCCTTGCTGTCGCCTGTCAAGATGCCGGTGTGACTGTCCACGGATGCCTCCATGGAGTCATTCGAGCTGCACTCGCTGTGCGACGACGGGATGCCGACCTTGCCCCTCTCAGCAACGGCCAACGGGTCACGGGTCACGGTCACGCGTTGCAGGTCAGAGCCAGCCTGCTGATGGTAATTGAAGCTGTGCGCTGTCAGCGGATTTGCCTGGTTGAGCCCCATCCCGTAGCCGCCGGGCTTGTCGCCCAGCTGGTGCTGCTGGTGCCAGCGCAGCCGGCGCAAGATGTCCTCCTCCGAGTCGGAGCTGGTGTTCTCATACCGCCGCTTGCGCGCTAGAAGGGAATCTAGATCAGACCTATGTCGGACTTGGGGATACCACCTGGTACTCACTGATCTTCTGCACACATTTGGCCGCCAAATGGCGCTCGTCGCAGCAGTTGATGGCATGGCGGTAGTGAAAACAGCACTTGCGACTGATGTACAGGAACAGTAGAAGCAGCAGGACGAGCACGCCGAAGAAGGCTCCCAAAAGCGTGGTCACCTCTACGGTGCCTGTAAGGGGATACGGTCACGATTTCGATTTGATTAAACTTTCACGGGGTAGGGTTACGTACCCAGCGTCGGGGTGCTATCCAGGCCAGAAGCGGAGGTAACAATCATGTTTGCTCATGCGAGTGTCCTGGCGGTTCCAACTCTCCGTCTACACAAGTCCCATAGTGTAGCAGGAGAAAAGGAGCAAAACAAAGTCGCAAGTCGTGTTTGTTTTCACTGCAATATGAAAGTGAAAGCTCGGGATGTGACAGCGCGAAGGTACAGGATAATGGAAATCGATTTTTCGCTGGGGCAACGACTGTGCCTCCTCTCTCCACTGAGTGTGTCGATAGGGAATGAGCTGTTGTTCCTGTAATCAGATTTTTATCCTCCCGACAGCGAAGTATTATAAATTCCACTAATTAATTCACAATATACAACAAAAAATATATATATATTTATTTTATTCACTCGTAAAGTTTCGCGCAATTTTCTATTAATTTTGTTAGCGTTGTATAAAGCAGTCAGCGGACGCTTTACAAATAAAATACACGAATTAAGGACGCTGAATTATTTCTACTGCGATCAGATGAGCAGTCCTTACGCTCTACGGGGAAAACTGACTCGGAAGCAGTCGGGAGCTTAATCCCTCTACCCCAGATTGTGTACATAAAGCGCTCGGAAAAGCTCCGCTCTGACAGCTGCATCGCAGTAGCAACTAACAACTGTTGCTTACTTTATTTGGGTCGCACGGAATTCAGTTAGAAAGCGAAAGTACGAATCTGGAACAGTCAACCATTTTTAAATTTTAAAGTCCAACTGTTTTCCGACTTAATGGAAACTGGATGGAAAATCGAATCGGTATTAACTTTATAGTCGTTATCGATACACAGTTTATCGTAACCCGACAAACCTTGAGTATTTTGAGACTATCAAACCTAACTGCGCCTATTAACATACAAGTTCAATGGCAATACCTTGTGCAGCTATTAATATTCCCGTTAATAAACGGTTTTCTCCTTGATTTTTGCTTTAAGAACCCAATCTACCTTTTGTCTTACCTAGGTACACATGTGTGCAATAGCT
The DNA here is from genome assembly GCA_021224005.1 of Drosophila setifemur. Lineage (NCBI taxonomy): Eukaryota > Metazoa > Arthropoda > Insecta > Diptera > Drosophilidae > Drosophila > Drosophila setifemur. The sequence continues at coordinate 2,005,205 of JAJJHY010010948.1, read as the reverse complement.
TGAAGAATATGCTACTTTTTTAACCCGCTATTATAATGTTATATGCTAGTTCGTGGAGAGAGTCATTTCGAACATCTGGAAACTGTTTTTTTTTTTTTATACCGTCAGTTGGTGTTCAAAAACGGGTTATGTATTAATTAGTAATTTAGGTGTTTTTGTTTTGTAAATCTGGCATTTAATTTAATTATTATATTCACTTGTTCACCCTTCTTTGTTTAGGTCTAGGTCAGTTAACTGTAACAGTAACGGTCGTTTCGTTAACATTTATTATATTAATGTGGCTTTCCGAAAAATTGCCAAAATACCAAATCCAAACTACGTGTTTATGGTATTTTTATTTGAGTGCAGATGAGCCGTATTTGAAGTGAAGTCTCTCAAATTGAAATTTGTATCCGAGCGAACGCATTCGTAACCGTCGCGTGCCTGTGTGTTTGTTTCCCACTAAACAATCAAGCGAATATCGAAGCGAAACAGAATCGGATATTATGTGACGGAAATATCTGCAGTTAATAAGGATATTTCCAAACACTTATGTAGCACTGTGCAGGGAATTGCCGCGCATTTATTGTGCGCTGTTACTGGTTAATTATCGGTTATTGTTCAAACTGGCCCTGGTTCGGTCGGAACTGCAATTGTTCCCCTGGTCAAAGACGCGAATGTGAAACCGAAGCCACTCCCCCGCGCTGTAGGCAAATTCAGTACAAGCCCGTGCGTGACGCAAAAGAATTCGAAATTGCCAATGCCACCGCTTTAGTGTGCTACTGTGGGTGCGGGTGTGTGCAGTGAATTGTTCGAGTCCGGCAAATTGAGATGCTTTGTGAAGAGGCAGCGGCTATTGAGCAGCTAATTAGCATCCAGCCATCGTAAACAGTGCCCAGTGAACAGATCGGAGCGCCGAATCAAAGTGCACTAGCGCTCCAATTGCGGACCGGGCGTAACGCGTAGGTAAGCTGGATAATTAGCGGTATAGACCGCTGCATTCCCCCGTGATTTGGGTTTGGGAAACCTTGAGAACCGCCCACAGCCGAGTATTGGACTTAAAATCAAAACCAGCGGAGACCAGTCAGTGCGACGACGTCATCTCGCAGTATTTCTCTTTTTTTCCTTTTCGCCACCAACACAGAGTGAGAAAGCGAGGGGTGATTCGGAAACTCGATAGTCGTCTTGTGTCATTGTGAGCAGAGGCGCATCGAAGGGGGGTGACCAGATACGGCGTCGCTTCCCCCAAGATACCCAAACAATTTATCGCACCCAATACGAGGGAGGCTCCCACCATTTTTAGACTCCCCCACAAAGACTTACCGTATCCGCCCTTGACTGGGAGAGAGCACGTGACCGGCGACAAACAGATGGGAAGGCAGCCCTCTCTCACTCCTCCGGAATTCGCAGCCATATGTGTGCCTCGGACGGGCTCATGCATCTCCACATCCGACAGAGGGGCCTAAGTGCTCTCCGCTTGGGTCAACAAACCAAACGACTGTCTCTCTCTCGTTGCGCGTGTGGAGTGGGAGCTTCTTTCTCCAGGATTCCCCCCCTGTCTTCGCTGGCTTGTTTTTATTAGAGTCATTAAAATTTGTTGAATGAAAAAGGTCAATACACACCGGAGTCGAATGGGCGAGCGAGAACCACCGAGAAGACATAGAGCGGTGGAGTAGAAAACCGGTTCGAGGCTCGAGACTTTTGTTTTGGGTGAACTCCATTGCCTAGATTCCACTGGTTTCACGTTCGAACGTCGTTATCTTAGAGCATTTTATCTCCCACCCTTACTTTGAATACGTCTCGTTATAAGCCAAAAACTTGGGCCAAAAACTGTTTTTTATTTGCCAGTACGTTTGCTCTTTGTTTGCCAGATGCGACACTCACCTCGATGGCAAATATTCATGGGCGCAATGCCAAAATAGTGAAACGCTGAGCTCGATGTCAATGCCATTGTCGTTCTCGTTCTGTTAAGCTAAAGTCATGGCCAATGACTATTAGGTAAAGTGTATTTTAAGGTCGTAACTCCACTCTGCTATAATTGCGTAGGCAGATATTTGGTAGATAAACAGTTTCCCGTATACTCAGATGATGTGACTACATACCTTCTATCTAATATCTAATCAATTACTACTTGTTCAAGTATTGTGTAATTGGGTACGGGAGATCTGAATTCCTGAATACTAACTGGGAAAGCTGCTATTTTTGTTATTCCCGTAAACGTATACATTTTCTTGATCAGCATCAGTTCGTATTTACGTGTCTGTCCGTAAATAATGTATTCCCGGTAACCATCCGGCCGTAAAAAGCAGTTAGCAGTGTAAGTAATAGGAGGCCTTTAACTGGAACAGCTATGAAAATTAACTTACACGACTGTGTAAAGATAATGCATTGTGCAGGCAATTAGTTTGTTATTCCCAATAAACGCCGGGTACCTATGTACATACACAAATAATCCGCTACTTTCTTGGCAAACGATTCAGTTAATGTAAAATTTTTGCGGCAATAGCTGAAACAGCCATTCTTATCAACGAAATGATATGAAATATTTTACGCTATCGGTAATTCAATTCAACACCATTCGGTGGCATCCCGTTTGCGGTCGCAGCACATTGTTGTTGGCATGCTTTCCATGTTTATGATGTTTTGACTTTCGCCTCGTCAAGCGCCAAGAAAAGTAAAAACTTAATTCACTTTCAACTCAATGGTGAAGGACCGAGACCCAGCCACTGAGAGTGTATGTGAATGTGTCTCTCGTGTAGCTTGCGCAGTATATCTTTATATAGATGATTTATCTTTATATAGATACTGGTTGTAGTCAATGCCCAAACGAGCTATCGCAGATTTTCCTTTCCCTCTTAGTGTCGCTTTTCCAAGATATTGCTTGGCATTTTTTTTTTTAAATACGAGTATATATCTATTTGTTATGTTTATAAGTTCGCATGGGAATCGCTACATTTAAGTTCTTTAAATCACTGAGATCAAGCTTTCTTGCTTTAATATAAACGTTAAATGGAAAAGGGTATTTTGAATGTCGACTATCTTGTTTTTTTAGCCATCTTAAAATAATAAAATTTTTTCTGTAAAACATATTGGCATTGAAACCCACACTAGTCGCATCCAAACCCTCACATCTTGTTCCTACAAAAACAGTAAAAACTAAGCGGCGCTTGACTTTCGTTGCAAATCTTTTTTTTTAATTTTGGGTGAACTGCTTTCGATAAGTGCTGCAAGACAAAGCTGTTTGCGGTGACTGCATGCCATTGTATGCAACACTTTGTTCCTGCATAATTGCTGCAAGCGAAGCGTTAAAGTGTAGCAGCGCTCTGTTAATTTTCCTGAAAAGAAGCCATGGTGGGCTTTTCGCATCTAAAAACATTTGCCTGGCAATTATTCTGTCATAAAGGGAAACCAGCATTAAAACAAAAAAGGCATTCAACTTTTCTTACGACTCTCTTGATTACAAGCAAATGTTTTGAACTTTCTCAAAGAATTAATGAATGAGAAGTCTAAAGGGAAAATGTACTAGCTTGTGTGGTGGGAAGTTCAGTTCGAAAGAGTGAAGAAAGAGAAATAAATAGTTTTAAAAAAAACGCTGTTCTCACTGGCTCGACCATGAGATACCAGCTACTCTGCCTCCTGCCCCTTTGCCGGTGAGATTTGCCACCTAATGGGTGGTCATCTTATTTCAAGTTGGTGGCATTTGTGTAACAAAAACCTACATACTCGCATGTATACATATTCAAGTTTTGGTAAAAAAAAGATGCCTAAGCAAATACAGTTTATATATCTTCATAAACAAAACTTAATTTATGTAAGAGATCTTTCTCGTCCGAAATTAGGTTGATAAGGTGTAGGTGGTGGACTGTGTGTAAAACTGAATGCCTGTGGGTAAATCCATTTCCATAAAAACCATTGTTTACTTTTTGTCAATAAAATGGTTGTGCAGTGCCGTGGCTAAACAACAACTGCAACCACCACAAAGCTTACAAACTTGCTAGTGCAAATTCAGGAGGAAAACGGACAGGTGTTTTCCGGTACTGCACACTTGGTGCTCCAAATGCTATTTCCCCGTCCGACGTCCATTCATTCTTTATTCACTCCCCTGACTGCACAAGGTGCAAGCCTCTCCTCGTGTTTTCACGGTCGAGTGCCGAATCATAGGAACGGAAAAACGACGTTAAATAATAAGTCTTTGTGTTGCTTTCGTTACAGGAGCAGAGAGAGCGTTTTGCATGAGGAGATGACAACTACAACCCAGATGGAGACGAACACGAATGGTAGCAGCGCTGAAGGTCGGGACTCCATTGAAGACGCGTCCCCTGCACTTGTGGCCACCCACTTAAATCTTACTCCCGGGAACATTGCGGCTAATGGCGTCCAGAAGAGTTCCACCAGCATGGGTGTGACCGCACAGAAAGGTGAGGATCAATGGGCCAGGAAGTTGGGGAATAGTCCCAACAACTATTAATTCGATGCATCAGGAGGAAATCATCTATTTCAATGATGATGTATAAATACATGTTAAAGCTGTTTTTTTTAATGATCGACTGGGTAAAAAAACATTTGTCAAACGATCATTATAGTGTCTCAGATGCATATTAATAACAAGCTCTCGCTTTTTCATCCAATTGGTGGGAAACTATTTCCGTTTTTGCGATTATTGCAACATTACGAAAAAATACTTTTAAAGTTCATTTTGGAGCTATTAATTTACAACTCATTCATAGAAAATCAAAACAAGCATCAAGTCCAAGATTTTAATTTCGATTTCCAATCGATTTGAAGAGAAGTCTGTCTGCTTTTCAACTAAATGGGTTGGGTTCACGGTCATTGATTGATTTAATTTCGGGTATTTTGTGATACGAAATCTAAACACGCGATCAGACATTGAAATTAGATAAGTGATGGGAGCGCGATTTGCATTTGGAACAATGTACTTAACAATGGACCGTAAAATGGCTTCTTCCTGAAGAGTATTTTAGGTTTTAGTTAAAAATGGCATCCATAATGTTGAAATTTAAAAAATGGGACTTAACCAATTTAGAGTAATGGGCCATTTCATCTTTTAAAAACGCTTTTGTGTTTATATTGTATCCAAATAGGTTCGTTTCTTATTGTCACACACTTAGAAAGGTTATTATCATTTCATCCAAATGGTTATATCTCAATTAAAAATATATTTTTAATTTTTATCAGAGTAATCGGGAAAGCATTCCTGTGTTTGAACAAATGATTATATTGATTTTATCCAAAAATATTCTTTTCCCATTTTAATACCCTAAAAAAGGGTGTGTTCATTTCTTTTTGGCAGAAAAACATATGATTTGAATCCCATTTAGTCTACGCAATTTGAAGGTATGCTAGTTTTTCCAAGTAAATAGTCCATTAGCGTGTCACTAACGAACGGGTTCCGTTTCCACTTTGAAGAATTTTGCATAGTTTTAGCTAAGCTTACCGGTCGACGAATTCAATCAACTGACAGAAGCAGCCGTTTTTCTCAAAAGGAACCAATAGCAAATATTTACATAGCAGAAACCAAAACAAATCTGGCAACTGAATAACCAGTGCGAGCGAACCCCAGAAAGAAACTCGTTTTTCAGACCGCGGCTCCCGCGACATTTTTGTGGGCTGAAATAACTTGGCAAGACCCGAGTCGAGTCGAGTCGAGTTGTGTTGAATCGGAATGGGGCGAGCCGAGCTGAGCGGAGCCTAGCGAAACTTGGCTGTGAGTCATTTGCGTTTTTGCAATACCAAGCTGCAGTTCGTCAATGGTGGATATGGAATGCCGTAAGGCTCAATAGTAACTAAGCCCATAAATATAAAAGCGGCTTGAATTACTAACTCCGATTGATTTGTTTCCTCATTACAGCACTGGATGCCACCAAGCGTAAGAAGCTGAAATCGCGCGGAGGAGCAATCTCCTCGCCCGTCTCTACCACAGAAACAGCAACGGCAGCGTCTCTCAATCAAAGTAGCTCCGGCAAAGTGAGCAGAAGTGGCTTAAATTATTCCAAGGACCACCTGGATTCCTGGCTTGAGAATTGCCTACGTGATGCTACCAACGCTCAGCTGTCGTCCTCATCTGAGTTTTTGGACCTTATTCCGCCCACTACAGCTGTGTCCAAGCAAATGTTTGTGAGCCAACCATTAGTTCAGCAGCAGCTCCAGCAGCAGCAGCAGCAACAGCAGCAACTCCAGCAGCAACAGCTTCAACAGCAGCAGCAACTTCAACAGCAACAGCAGCAGCAGCAATTTCCCATGCGTGCTCAACCCTATGGGATGGGTCCGGGCACGCCCTTCAGCTTGGGGATTCAGCGCGTGAGTAGCTGCCATTAGGCAAAACTGTATTTCGTGAGCCAGGCCCAATAGTCTCGATTTCTCCTGGACAGCAAGCGCCGCACTCCCTTTCTCATCGATACCCGATGCTCTTCCCACCCCAGAGTTTCAATGGCTACGGCATGGGCTATAGCGGGGACAGTGGCCAGGAGTTTGCCAGTCTGCCACCTTTGGTCAACATGATGGGAGGGGGTGGGGGGGCAGGTTCGGAGCATGAACCGAATTCCACAGATGTCCTGGATGGAAGTGGTAGCAACCCAAACTTCAGCAGAGGGTAAGTCTGCCGATGGAAAATATAAAGCCAAATCAGTAAAATGGGGTTTGCTCCACTTTTAGGTTTCGATTCAGCGATCCCTGCCTGCTAAATCCTTCCGACAATGATTCCAAGCTGAGCGGCCAGAATACCCCGGACCGTAGGAATGGCAACATCGATGGGAGTAGCTGTGATCTGGCGCAGCAAAACAAGTTCTTCACGGCTTTGATGGAGCAAATAAAAATACTGCACGACACCAATTCCAAGATCTGCCAAAATTTGCATGAAACAAAAGGTTTGTTCCCATACCTTGTAACCACACCGACTTCTTAAGATCTTTTTACCTCTGCTAAATGGCTTTAGTTTCGAACAATTTCAGTATTTTTTAATGTATCTGCTATTACCAATTGATTTTGTACCTGTTACCACTTTACCCTCTTTCTATGTATTCCTTTGCACTCGTAACTACACCTAAACACAGTCGATATTGAGGCCTTAAAGCACGCTCCTTTTGGTCAGCCCTGGACGCCTGCCGGCGTTGGGGGCATGCGGCACCGTAGAGATAGCTTGAGCGGACTAAGCACCCAAAGCCAGCCCATGGTGTTTGGCGGTGGATTGGGAGGAACGCATAGCCCGGCGCCCACTTTCCATTCAGGTACAGACTAGGCCGCACCTCCCATCCGTGCAGAGATCCAAGGCGCTAATTGTTCGAATCCATGTCCTCTTTTTCTAGGCGCCTACACGCCCGGGATGATGACCGATGTGGTGCGGGAAGTCAAGGAGGCTGCTCGAGTGCGCGAAGATGCTTTGCTTAGCCGGTAAGAATTTGTAATTTGGAAACAGACATATTGATTGTTCTTTTGCTATGCCTCACAGAGTAAAATCAATGGTTGAGGAGCGCCAATGGACCTTAAACGAGGGAAATGTTCGCATCCTGCGAGATATTGATGAACTGAAGGTACTGTCCGATATTTTTAATTATCCGCTTTTAATCACAGCCCCTGTTTCTCCTTAAAGTCACACGTGATGCAGTTGCGTCTGGAGCGGAAGGAGACAAACAAGCGTCTTTCACATCTGGAGGCTGAGAACAAGTATCTGCGCCAAGCCCTAGCCGGTTGTTATAACCAGCGACAGCCCTATCAGGATATAATCTACGAAAACGACCGGGCACGAGGATCACGCAAACCATTCCCCAACGGAGGCGGTGGTTTAATGGGGTCCGGAGTTGCCTTGAACCGGCGTGCGCACTCCTTCAATCTGCATTACGGGACAGTACATCAGGCTCCCAGCCAGACAACGCAATCACTGGAAGAGGATGACGAGGGGGAAGAGGAACAGTTGCAGGAGCAGACTGAGCTGGACAGCGATATCCAATCGGTGACCACCAAGCGGCTTTCCTGCTCCAGCAACGAGTCTCGCAACAACGGGGTGAACACCCCCACCCAGGCTCCACCCTCTCCCCAGCAAACCGTACGGAGTCCTCCAAAGTTTGCGCTGATTACGGACAAGGTCGACCCATCACATCCTCCGCCATTGTTGCCGCGTAAAAAAGAACATGCGCAGATTAAAAGGGAGCTAAGCGAAGCGGCCGCCGCACGTAAGGAGGGAAATCAACGTTTAATTGCGTGGGTGTAGTCTATACTCTATTCTGTAACCCTAAACTAACATAGCACCGTCCTATTTCATTCGCATGGAACTTCCCAAAGGCACTTTTAACCCTTTCATCTACATAACCCTCGAAATCCAGTGACTAATCACAAAAACACTTACATACTTTTGCATTTCTGTTCTTCTCTTTCGGCGCAATGTACTGTAACCATTATGTAGCCTTGAAAAATTGGTTAAAGACCTGAGCGCCCAGGTGGCCAAGGCCAGCACAGCTCCAGCAACTCCACCAACGAAATTCAGCGTGGCGGATGGACCGATCACAGACTTATAGTTTTAGCTGTCGGCCCCCGGCTCGAAGGTGAAAGGCCAACGGCAGGCGATGCGGGTCACTCACTTATAGCAACCGGATAGGCGGAATCGAGCCAATCGACAGCACTACATATTTTGCTTTAAAATTAATTATAACTCTATAACGTGGGCATAGGTCCAATGCTGGAATAATTTCATCACGCCAAACAAGATATTTCATTCAAAACATTTTCCAAAAATTTAATTTGTTTATCTCTCATTGGCTGGCACAAAACAGTTGTAGTATCCATTATCCACTCAAATTGTTACTAAAATTATATTTAGAAGTTTAAAGAGTATTTTAAAACTAACTGAGAGAAATCGTGTACCTATTGAAATGAACAAAAATCAAAACCTAGAATGTACTGACAACTATAACATATTTTGCAAAGATGTTGATCAAGTGAAATAGTCTTATATTGTGTAGTTGTAAACCATAATTGTTAAGTGCCATTCGATTAAATATAACATATATTTGAATATATAAAATTTCGATGTTTTCAAGGTTGTGGTGGAAAGTTTGACGCCCCCATAAATTTTCTCGTTTTCTCCATACATATATTACATACATATATGCGCATTTATTTAAAACATTCCGTCACACAAACACTCATGAACAGGGTGTCAAACTAAACACTAACTTTCTTTTGTTTTGGGCCAAGGCCAACCCGACGTCTCCATCGATGGATCTGTCTATCCGAGTGGGTGGCAATCCGGCAATTCCTGCCAAACGAGGAGGCAAAAGTCAATTCAAACATTACATCGCATCTATGATAGGTAGAGAAAATTGAATTAATAGCGATAAATCGACAATCGAATGTGTGGAGTTGGTGGTTAATGAGTGTGATGTGACTATAAATCCGATTTACATACATTGCGCCGCCATGTCGTTGCTGTCGATGCCCAGCATGGCCAACTCGTCCAGCTCCGCTTGGCGCCGCAACTTCTCACTGTCCGTTGGTGATGTCGCCGGCTGTGGTATGTCTGACAATTCCTGTTTTGCAATGATCTTGCTCTTCGCCTCATCGGTTGCCGGCGGAGCAGATGGAGGGGAACTTGGCATAGGAATGTCGTCCGCTTCGATTTGTTTAAGGCTCTTAGTTTGCTGTTTTCCAGCTTCCGATTTTCCGTTCAGCGGAACCGATTCCTTATCCTCCTTTGATATTTTTATGGCAGAATCGACCGCCTTCGATGCTTCAGCCTCGTCAATGGTGACGAGATGAATTCCCTGCTTGGCCAAGTCTTGGAGGTTGTGCTCACTGAGAACGGGCTCATCCTCTACAATGGTGGTGATGGTCTGAGGCTCACTTTGGACCTGGCTATTTTCGTCAGTACCATCTGCAGCTCCTTCCTCGCTGGGAAATATTATGTTAAGGGCTTCAGCCAGATCCTTCGGCAGTTCCCCATCGCCTGGTTCTGTCCCAGAGTCCAACGGTTGCGACACATGTTCAGGTTCCGCCTCGTCGATGCCAGGAGGCAAGACGTCCTTCTCACTGCTTTCGTCTTCCTGCTGTTTGCGCTCTTCCAACTCACGACTTTCTTCGTCAGAGCCTTCTCCTGGAGGCGGTGGAGGCGGACAGCTAGTCATCAAATTTGCGAATTGGATAGGATCTGGCATCAGCTCTTCGTAGTCCATCATCATGCCCGCATCCGGGTGAAATGGAGGCGCGTTCCCATAGGCGTCTTCCATCATGGCCATCTGGATCTGGGCTGCTGTTGGTGCGAGCTGTCTCACTGCAATTTGCCCAGGCGGTCCGCCCATGGGGGGTGGTGGCGGAGGCGCCTCCAAAGAACCGTTGGCGTAGATGGCGGCATCATAATTGGAAGCAGCAATCGGCTGTTTTTTGAATACTGGCATTTTACCGATAAAGGGCAGTTTCTTGCCTCCAGGCGTGGTACTGCTCGTAATAGGCTTTGGCGGCTTTGGCTTGCCGTCCGCCTCTTTTTTCTCCCGTTTGATGTCCGCCTGCTTGCGCTCGGGCTGAGTACGGGGTCGGAACTCGGAATGCTTTACAACTGCCCGCTCCACTCGCTCTTGGGAGTGGCTCCGGCTGCGACGTCGTCGGCCTTCGCGGGACCGACTTCTTCGGCTGCCTCTCAGGGGCGAGCGTGAGAAGCGCCTGCGGCCACGACTGCGGCTGCGACTTCGCGAGCGACGTCTTTCGCGATTTCGCTCCCTATCGCGAAAGCGATCCCTGTCCCGATCCCGCTCGCGGTCACGCCTATCTCGGTCGTTGCGTCCGCGACTAATGCTGCGGGAGCGACTGCGCCGTTTGGGAGTGCGCGAACGTCGGTTACCACCCGCACGCTTTTCCTCAGCGTGCGCTATCACACTTTTGTTGTCCTCCGAATCGCGCGGCGCCTTGTTCTTCAGCTTGCCCTTCAGCTGCTCCAGCAATTTCTTCTCGCTGTCACTGATTACGGGCTGGACCGTGTTCCATTGTTGCATCATGGCGTCATCCCGTTTTTTCTGCTCCTCTGCTGGTTCTTCGCCACCAGCCGGAGCCCATTTACCCCGCGCTGAAGAAGAATTCAGGGAATCCTTAATTATCGGAGGCGGCGGCGGTGCTGGCGACTGCGAAGGCACTTCCGGTTTCGGGGATGCCGCTAAAGGAGTTTCGTGCTTTCGCATAGATACACGAATAGAGGCGGCATTGGGTGCCTTATCGGCTGGAGCACTCGATGCTTCATCGGTACGACCTTTCTTTGGTGGCTGGGTCTGCTCTTCGTCTGACGCAGAGCTATCAGAGGAGGAGGATGAACTGTTAGCATCGGTTGCACTGCGCTTGCTTTTCTTTCCATGCTTCCGCTTCTTTTTCTTCTTCTCACTGCTGTGGAAAATGTTATGTGAATAAGTCTAAATTTTTAAAATAGTAATTAACTCTTACTTTTTTTTCTTGCGTTTTTTTGAGCCTGCCTTTTCTTCGTCCTTTCTGCTCTTCTTGTTTTTTGAGTCATCTTGTTCCTTCTGCTGTTGCAGGGCTCGGTCTCGGTTTGATTGCCATTCGATTTCATAATTAGCATTTTGGCCGATAAACAGCTGTAAGGACATTAGTCAAAAAAAATATTAAACATGGTCAATACGGTTTTATAGCGCTGTTAATTTTGAAAGTATCAATAATGAAATAATATTTAATATATTATTAATATTAATATTTAAATAATAACATTTATATTGTTGTTCTTCCGGAACAGATTGAAATTATCTGAATAATAATACCAAAACTCATATTTCTAGAATAATTAAAAAAATCGGATCATGAAATATTTTAGCAGCTGTCGTCTTCTACCTGCCGTATCAGAATTAACTTATACGCAACAAAAATAATACATTTTCTTGATTTATCGTACAAATGATTAAGAGACTGTGTCAAATAACATAGGTCTGTATAATATTCACCCCCTCCATGCCGCAATGTACTTTCTATCAGTTTTATTGCGGACAAAACAAATGTTTCAGCATGTATGAGTTTATTCAAAGTCGGGAATCTTGAAGATGAATTTATTTTGTAGTTTTAACTTTTGCTGTTAAACACAGTGCGAAAAGCACATGTGATGAAACAAAAAGTGGAAAGTTGCAAGATCATTTCCCCAAAACCTTTTTTCTTTATATTTTTAAAAATATCTTCTTTTTTTTGCCAGAACAGGGTTTATTAGGAAAATATTATTTTAATATTAAAATACAGTTAGAGAATGCTCAAATTAGTAGTTGCAGTTTGTAATTTAAAATATTTTATAACTTACCTCGTATTTGTTAGAATGCAGCCTTGATTTGAGATGAGCGGATGCGCAGTGCAGGTCGCCAATCCAAACGCTGCAAAGCTTACAATACCAAGCGTTGGCCGGTACCAAAAACTGCATTCCCCGCACAGGAACGCGCTTGGCAGGTGCATTCTCGAACGTGGGAAAGGGATCGTGGTCGATGCCTACGTGCCAAGGGGTCTCGATGGTCTCACGATTCATATGCTCCTCGGAATGCAAGTGCTTCAGATAGTCACGCGCAGATTTCGGGAAAACGCTACAGCTTTCGCACCAATGCTGTTCGGGATCAAAAAACACAAAATTGTAGTTTTGTGCGGGAGCAGGTGCTGGCTTCGCTTCACCATGTCGCTGCTTCGATTTCATCGACTTGATGGCTCTGTGCTTGAGGCGATTGGTGGGACTGCCGTCAGCGTCGCCGTTCTCTTCTTCGTCCTCCCCCTCGGAGGACGAGTCCGATGAACTGCTAGACGATGAGCTGGAGTCCGAGCTACCAGCTGAAGTTTCGCTGGATGTGTGCGATCGGCTGACCCGCTGCTCTGGCGGAGCCTTTACAACGGTCTTGGGCTTGGGAGGATCGTCATCGTGTTCTTCGTATCCAATGATGCCGTTCAGCATGTCGATAACATTTTCGATGGTGTCCAGTTTTTTCTTGATTTGCACCTGCAGTAAAAGTAACAAATGTTCACCAAACTTAGTAAAGCTGGTAAAGATCTAGATGAAGTTCGGACTCACCTGCAGGCGATCGTTTTCCTCAATGAAATTTTTAGTGGTAGGAGAGGGCGGGGCCTCACCCGCGGCCAAATCCTCGCGCTGTTCCTTTAGCACCTTCATCTCCTTCTTAAGCAGAGTTACCTTCTTAACGTAATTGGCTCGCTGCTTCTTGAGCTCGTCCTTCTGCTTCTCTGCCTCCTGGGCCACAGCTACGAATCGACGGAATATCGTTGGGGATAGAAAGAGAAATACCAATTAGTTACGCACTCGTCGGAGAAATAGAAGGTCAAATTTCATTTACAAAATGCATTCTCTAGTGCATTTCACCGGCTAGTTACACACTAGGATGCGGTCGCCGGAAGGGATCGGGTCTGACCGCGTTGTGTTCTTGTTCTGCCTGTCCTCGTTGGGGTTGAAGTGCATGTTTGTTGGAGTGGTGAAGACGGAAGGCGTCCAGTAGGGCGTAATTGCGATTTCGACTACGGCTACACAAGAACGGCAAATATGCGTTTTCTAATCGAAACGGAAAGGTTCTTTTGAGACCCTCGCCCGGGTCGGTCGTTCACAGCAATTTTCTGATTATCTTTACAATAGTTTTTGTTATATGTTCGGGCTTGCGAGTCTATTGTGCGCATTTTTAATTTACAAGTACAAGTACAATCATGACAACAGTAATAAAACATAATGTGAGAGGTTTGCATGTGAATTTTCGTAGTGGCCACAGTAATATTCATTTTCACACTTACCGTCCTGTGGCGGCAAACCTGCGCCATCGAGCACTGCCGCTTTCTGCTGCTCCTCCTCGAGATGCTTGGTTGGAGGCGCCTCCAGACCTACTGGCTGCTGCTGTTGGGGGACAAGGGACTCAGCTGCCTGTACCGGCGCCTGTTGCATCCACACTTGTTGGCCATATTCTAAAGCAAAATTCACGAAAATATGTAAGAACTAATCGACACAAAAGTTGACTAAGCATTACTAACCATTGACTGCCCAGGCTCCCGCTGGAGGTGGTCCGTAACCACCGCCAAAACCGGCCTGTCCAGGCGGGCCAGGCATCCCATAGCCGGGCGGCGGCCCCTGCGGCGGGAACGCATTTGGCGGCATTCCATACTGGTGCCCATAAACATCGGTTGGAGCACCGTAGGGTCCCTGGCCGTATATTTGGGGCGCCATGACTCCATATCCAGCGGTCATTTGGGGAGGTGGTCCTCCTTGCTGCTGTGGCGGGGGCAGCGGAGGCGAGGCTGGCTTCTTCTTGGGCGACCATCGCCCCGCCGGACTTAAACCTCCTCGACCACCACGACGGTGGGGGGAAATGCTGCGCGAGCGGGAGCGTCCGTAGCGCCTGCCGCGACGAGGCGGAGAGCGCCTACGATCCGGAGAACGCCGCCGGTCACGATCGAAGCGCCTGCGTTGTGGATACCGGTTATAATCCGGCGAGTCATAGCGCCCTCGGCGAGGAGGAGTCGGCGAGCGCGATATGGAGCGCCTTCGCCGCGTGGCCGGTGGCGAAATAGCGTTGCGGGAATCTGAGCGGCCGCGGGATGCGGAGCGACGTCGCGATGTGGAGCGTCGGGATCGGGTGCTCATCTTCTGGCTTTTGCCCGACACAGAACCAGCACCAGTGCTTCTCTCTTCACTTTTTTCGTTTCCGCTTTTCTCGTCAACGCCGGGTGGCCCCGGAGCCAGATCGGCCGGGTTACCCAGACGCCTGTCTGCTGGCAGCTTCGACGCCGTATCTTCGTCCATCTCACAGCAGTGGTTGTGTTTGTGTCCACTAACCTCTCACCGAGCGGCCTTTTGGTGTGCGTCTACGATTGAATTGCAGTTTTTCGCTGCAAAATTCCGAAATTACGTGGGGACAAGCTCACCACCAAAAGTAAATCGAGTGACCGCAGCGCATCAAGGCCAAAATGCTAGAAACGAGGGTCGGCGAGCACAACTAATATGGCGTGTGGCCTAGCGTCGTCAATTGGCGTTTATCATGGCCGCATAGCATTTATGTAAAGTAATGTAATAACAATAAGCAATAACAATAAATGTAAAAATCGTTTTCGCTTTTCCAATCGAAAAATACAGTTTTTCGAGTTTATATCAATTTATGACAAAACCCTGACTCAATTGGAAAAACGAGATAGATGAAAATATCCAAAAACAAAATCATACGAAAAAATTCAGAAAATTTAAATTTTTACAAATAAACAAGCTCTTTTTATTTAATTGTCGTTTTAAGTTATAGTATAATAAAAGCGGAGCAATTCTTGATTTTAGAGTTTTGCATACGTTGTTTTATATACGTATGTACATATGTATCTACATACATGTATCAGAGCGTTACATTTGAACCATCCACATATAGTGGGAAGCAGACTAAATTTGGGTTAGAAATTAGTTAGAGGAACTTTTAAAAATAAATATAAATGTTTTTAAATTTTTGTATATTTTTATAAAATAATGTTTTACTGCGAATGATTTCAAAATTCATACGATTACCCTTCTCTAAATGAGATGTCTGTCACCGAAAGTAATTCCAAGCATAGTTAAGGCCACAAATTGGTATAGTAATGTATACCTTTCAAAACGAATAAAACTTGGATAAAATATATTTTTTATGTTAATAGGCTGCACATTGGTCGTTAATAAGGAGATCGGGCAATTATATCCAAAAGCTGCCAAACAACTAGATAATAGTTTGTCTCAGCTAAATGCAATAGGGCATGCCTTCATATGTCTGCTATAAATGATATAAACATATATTCAAAATTGTATAATGATCGGAACACTACTTGTGTCTAATATCTGTCAAGTGTCTTAAAATTATATGTAGTATGATTCTTATAAATTGAATCACAAATCTAACAAATACAAAATTTCAAAAATGTAATTCCACAGGTTAATAACAGTTTTGTTATTTATATATAATGAATATATTCTCGTATCGTAAACTATTCATGACAATATTAGATTTTTTATCATACAAAAATATCAAAATAAACGGAAATAACCAATATTTCCAATGAAGGAGGAGTGACGCATTGTAGTAAAACGCCGGTGCAGTTATCTATTCATTGCTCTTCAAAGAATTTGTTCAAGCCCAATATTTAAAAGCATTTTCTGGTAGCAAATGCGCTTTTGTGTACCGTTGCAACAAGGTACCTATAAAAGGCGTTAAGGGCCCGAGTCGGCCATCAGTTTAACACAAAATGAAATTCCAATTCGCTCTTAGCGTCCTCCTCGTGATTTTCTGTGGTCTTGCCCATGCCTACGACGGCGATGGTCAGCCTGGCTGCAAGACCCAAGCGGAGCTTGACATTGGAGTTTTCCGTAACGATTGGGATGCCACGTCGTACTGGAGGTGCGAAACACTCAACCAGCCGGCCAGCGAAATGAGGTGCCCCTCTAACACCGGTTTCATGAATAGTCTCAGGAACTGCGTTAACTGGGACGAATGGGAGTGGGAGCCACCAGTTGCTCCTCTAAGCGAGGCGGATCAATAAGCAAGCGTATGAAACAGCAAAAATGTGAACAGAAATATAATTATTTATGTTGTTGAATCAAGAATAAAACAATGCGTTAGATGGTGGCATACGCAGCAAAACCTATTATGATTGAACTGGTAGTGAGGATCTAATCTCGTGTGCGCAGGCCCCAAATAGAAGTGCGACGTGTTCCCACAGTTGGACGGGACACCGAACTGTGAATAAACTTGTTAATCCCCATTTCGGGCATTTGCTTCTCCAGGACCTCCATTGCAGCGTCCGACAACATGCCGAATATATCCAAATAGGTGAGGGATTTCATACTATTCAGCTCGCTGAAAGAAAAAATCCTTTGTCAAACAGTTTTCAAAATTTGGGGTAATCAACTCACATAAATCTTGAAGCAGGAATGAGATAACAACGGGAGACAGACAAATACTCCAGCATTTTAAACTTCATAAGTGAGAATATTGCTTCTGGAGTAAGGCTATTGCAGTCAGACAGGTCAAGCTCCAAAAGCTGGGGGCATCGTTTCTGCAAAGTTGCAACATCTATGGGAACATTTTTCACCGATTAAGTAAAAAGTTGCGATTTCAGAGACAATCACTTACGAGAGTCAAAAAGCACTCGTCGGCAGCCAGCGACATTCAGGCGAATGACGTTGGGGGAGATGTGAGTGACCAATGCTGTCACAGCATCCGCATCCAGGTCTGTCCACGAAATGTTCAAGCTGCTCAGATTGGAAAGAGACTCCATCATCAACCGCACACTGCTAGCAGTTAAACCGCTGGCCATTGTTAGATTAACTGCCTCCAGGCATTTGTTCTGTGCGATCTCAGCGCATATGTCATCATCAAGCTCTGAATTCTCTAGGCTTATTTTTTTTAACTGCCGGCAAAGTGACAAAAGTGTGCGCAGAGAGCCTTGACTGATGGAAGCCATACTTAAGTCTAGATATTGCAAGCGAGACCTTAGGCCTGCGGCTGCAGGTGTGAAAGCGGGATCGTGAATCTGCATTTCGATAAGAAAGAAATAGTATAAGTGGTTAGTTATAAATCAGCGTACGATTACTTACACTAGTCTGGGCCATACGCAGAACCAGGACCCCACGACCAACGACCTGCTCTAGGCCTCCAGGACGCAGCGTCCGCAGGCCAAGATCTAGCCTGGTCCACAGGGTCTCATCGCGAGATAGACGACTGAAGCGCTTGCAAACTGTGCCCATGCGTAGAAGCGTTTTCTTGGGCAGCCACCTAAAGATGCCCAACAGTATCTCCTCCGACAGCCTGTCAAAGTAGTTTATCCCACTGTTCATGTGAGCGCTCATGGCCGGCGTGCGGTATACAAAGAAGCTCTCATTCGGCATCAGCCGGGTGGTTATCTGTGGCAATGGCTTCTTGGACTGGCGCACTTGAGCCTGCCTGCTGGTGGACGGCTGAAGATTGAGCGGGGCCGCCGTCTCACTCTGATTGTTGCATGTGACAGCAGCCAGGGGGTTTCTCAAGCGTTTGTTGGGGGAGTTGGAGTTGCTGCCGCACTCAGAACCTAGGGCTGAGCGCTTGGCCTGTGTGAGGGCCTGCAGCTTATCGGCAGACTGGCGCAACAGGCGCTGCTGTGCATCCTCGATGACAGTTATGTTGCCCACACTGCTGTCCAGCGAGATATCCGCCGTGGAGTTTAAGCTTAAACGCTGCGGCTGCTGGTGCAGCATGCGCGGCACATTGGCATAAGGTGTGGTCTCGTTTGAAGTGTCGTCACTGGTGGCACTGACAGCCAGCGCAATGGCCGAGAGGGCGGACGAGCTGCTCTCCTCGGAGTCTAACATACCGATGCCCATCTCCTCGAGAGCCTCGAAAGTAAGTGCCGAGGGCGAGGATGGAAACTCGTACTGAGCTGTCTTCGTAGCGGAAACGAGAGCGCCCACTGTAGCAGCGGCGTTCTTGTTTGTTGAGCGTTTCCTAAAAAAAAAGAGTGGGACTCGGGGTATGAAAAACCGCTAGCTAGCTGCTGCTTGCATCAGCACTGGGGTCAAGCACCCAGCAATAAAGCCAGTGGGCACTTTCTTGACCCCATTTGCATTCATTTAAAGTGCATGTGACGTCACGACGCGAATATCACTCTCGGCTAGCGAGTCAAATGACAGAACATGGCGAGAGTTCAATTACCTGGTAACAGGGCACAGATTTTCCATATTTTCAGAGCCCCTGTGCTTTCGGCCGCTCATAATTGTGCAAAATTCCCTTGTTTCCCACTTTTCCACCGCACAGACAAAAACTTCGCGCTATTTTTGCCGGGTCGAGGTTGCCACCCAACTTGCAGGGCTGTCACTGTATTGAAAATTGATTAAACTAGGATATAGTTAAATTTTAACAAAATAATTCCAAGTAAAGGGATAAGTAAGAGGTTTTTAGAAATTCGGATTGCAGTTATGTGTCACAGAAATATTTCAGATTTAAATAGAATATTTTAAGCATTTTGATCTGTTGCAAAATCTTTTGATATCTGGCAACGCCTTCGAATTGCGCTAATTTTATCTTACATGGTTGCCATACCATGAAAGCAAATAAGTGTTACCTTATTAATACAAGTAAGAAATCCCTTGCACAAAGTGCGACGCCTCAAGACAAATAATAAATAACAAAGAATAAACAATATTGTTCAATTGTACATTAACAGTTTACTAAGCAACAAAGAGATCGACTGTGTTTTATCCCGGTCCACCCAACTGAAAAAGTAAGTATCATGAGCCAAGGCCCACAGCCTTTGTGCATTCGCCGCTAATTTCACCGAACTTTCTTTGTTTGCAGGTAGAGGAGTTTCGTCTCAGTATTGCCGATTTCTAAATGCCCAACTGTTAGCCCGCACGAGCTTTATCAAGATGAGCATGCGCACACGTGCCTTGGTCTTTGCCACTTTTTTCGGCAGCTGTCTGGCCATCGGACTGTTGTTGGTCAGCCTAACCACCAACCACTGGGTACGGTCCAGCGCTCTGCGCGGCAACTCGACGAAGGCCAAAGGCGAGGTGAACTTCGGGCTCTTCTATGGAAACCAGCACCTGGATTTGGGAATTGGTGTGCGCACTTATCCAGTTGATGGTAGGATCTCAGAAGATTAAGCAAAGGAATGCGATTAAAAACGCTTTCCCTTTAACCCACAGTATACACATTTTTGCGCACGGAGAACGGCGAAAGCAGCTTCTGGCTCTGGCTCCTCTCCACCTTGGGCACGGGCTTCGGTCTCTTGGCCTGTGCAGTGGCCGCCATTGCGGCAGTACTGAAGTCGGCCTCTGGCGCCAAGAGAGGTGGCACTATGGTGCTTCTTCTGGCCGCGAACATGTCCGCAGCGGGGGCGCAGGTCGTGGCCTTTGTTGCCTGGCTGGTGCAGTTCTACCAGTACTTGACCCACAACGTCCTGTTGGCCGAGCATCAGCAGCTGCACTGGTACAGTACGGGTCTGGCCTATCTGGGCTACAGCTTCTATTTGGTGGTGATCTCCGTCATTGTGGTGCTGCTCAACATCACCGTTCTGCTGTATGCCAAGCGCCGTGAACTGCGGGATCGTATGCGCCTGGAGCCGCCTAGTGAGGACAAGAACCAGACCGCCATAATGCTTTACTAGGATTGGCAGTTGACAAGAATCCTCATTGAACCTCAACGAGCCTACTCTGACCTGACAGAGAGTAGCTACACCAAGAAATCTCAACGGCCAACAATGCTTGTGCCTTACTTAAGGATGCCTTTTACTTGCCAACAAGAATGGCTCATTTATACAACTCACATATCTGCATTCGTTTAAATTAACTTAAGAGACGAAGCATTGAAATGTTTGGCTTGCGGCTGATGCAGTTCTTCCGCAGCATATGCCATCCTAAGGAACAAAGCGCACGATCAATAATTATACATCTTACACTTATACTTTGTATACTCGAATGACCCTTATATACTCTGATTCTATACCTTGTGTGTATTTTTTATATGCTTATTTACAAATACAGCAACAGTCATTGTTAAGAAATACAGAATTCAACCGCTTTGTTTATTTACTAATCGATCTGTCAGGGTAATGGTTGTGCGCTTTTTACGCCAACATCCCAGGGGAAGTGCATATTGGAAGTAGCACACGCTACACTGCGGGACAACATCCGCATGGAGAAACAAAAAAATTCAGATGAGTCAATTAAAAAAGGAAGCAGCCTGTGTGGCACCGTCTTGATCAATTGCCCCAGGATTTTACCTTTTCAAAAAAGTGTCACAACATTCACCTCAATGCAATTACAGCGTTCCAGCTAATTGCTTCATTGGATCTAGAACAGGATCTGGGACGAAGACCACACGGAGAGCGGCAAAATCCGAGTGTCATCGCATTGAATTTCGCAAAAAGATAATTATCTTTTTTACTCCAAGGCATATTCGTTCCTGAGAGCGCCTCTGACGGATGGATGTTTCCTTTCCAGGACAAAAGGACAGTTTGTGTGTCTTTTTCTTGGGCTAAGGCAAGCATTTCCTATTGCATCCCGAATGAGCCAAGGCAATTATGTCATCATTAGTGCCGATATGTCCTTTGAGCTCATGTTGATGGGAAAGCGACCGGGCACTTCCGGCACCACCTACTGTTTGCCTTTTGGGCTCGCTGCCCCGCTGGGCGATCCTCGGGTGCTGTTTTGGTTGATTTTCGGTTTGATTTTAATTGAATTGCGTAATAATGATTGACGTGTTTTTGATTGAGGCTTGATCGTATCCATATCCCAGGTATTGATATTGATCATTGGCAGCAGGCTCGCTCCAAGAGAAATCTCCATTTCTTTAAGAATGTACTTCCTCGAGTTTGGAAAGTGGGTCTTTCGCTGGTTTATCTAAGAAAACAGATTAAGGCCATGTGCATGAAATTGGGCAAACCAGGAATTGCTTCCTCTTCAACACCCCGCATCATATAGAAATATGTACATGCAGGAAACGTTATGCAAGTCGCGGCGTTAGGATTAGACCACAAATTGCGTACATTGACAGGGTCAGATAATGGAAAGACAGACTCATTAGTGTCCCGAGTCCGGACGAGATTAGGCAGCACACAATCGACTTATTAGGAGTGTTTATGCAGATAAACGCATCGTTTAGCGGGTGTCGGGACATACCCACTTTTCCGCCTAGGATTGCTGGGCAGACCCCTGGAAAACACGAGCGAATGCAGCCAAAGCCGGAGGATGAGCACCTAAGCACCGAAATCTTGTGCAACCGCGATGCTGCCGAAACCGGCCTGTGTAAACATAATTAACTGGAAAGTCTCATAGTTGAATGCAGAGAATTATCAATAGAAATACCAACTTTCAGATCATACAGATATATGTACCTACATATGTATCTCGCCACCCAAGTTGATGCACCGATGTTACCGCGAACTAGGAGGCACCTTACTCCCGCACAAATCCGCTTGTTTACTCGAATTTGTCTCTGGTTTTTTTTATAGATCAGTCCAGGGTTCATTGTGAAAGCAAATTCCAGCAACCGCAAAACATTTAGTCGAAAAGAAAGCCAACACGAGGGCCAGACAGCCTGTCTCCTATTCTTGCTTGGCTGTTGCTGCTCCCGCTGGCCAATAAATTTCCCAATTAAATGGATCCTCTGACACTTTGTATAAAACGTCAGGCAGACAGGCCCGGCTACTACCCCCTGCCTTTCCATTCCCTTAGTGTGCTTCTCCATCTCGCTTTCTCTTGCTCGATTCCCAACGCCCTGGTGAATAAGGGATGAGGGTTGTTGGGCGAGGGGTTGAAAACAGTCATCATCGCACTGGCTGGGCCGGGGACTGGCGCTGTGAAAGGTAGCCGGACCCGTTTTGCTACGCAAGGCAGTTGACTCCATTTTTTATTCGGACTCACTCATTGCTCATTTCGATCCTTTGCTTTGCTTTTTTTCGCACTGCTTCTTGTTCAATTGCTCTGCCCCGGCTATTGTACAATTGCGAAATTATTGCCCGTATATTTCTCTATTAGTGGCACAAAGGACATTTCAATTTCTCACTCCGAGCGCACTGGGTGGCCGGCAGAGGAGCTGGTAAGATAGTGGTCTTGGTCTTCGTCTCGGTCTTGGACCAGGCAATTACCTCGTTGCGAAATTTCTGTGGACCACCCGACGCCTCTTGTTTGGCCTCCTTGTGGTCTTGAATGGCTGATAGGACAGTGCCTCCTACAAGGCAATTGTTCCGAGACGTCAATAGGTTATTGATTGCCAACCTACTTTCTTGTTAGGAAGTAACTTCTTTCACTAGCATAAACAATGAACTTTTGTGAAGCCAAGTCTAATGCAATATTTATTTTTATTTAGGTTTCAATTAGAAATAATGAAAACGATATGAGAACGCATTTGAAGGTAGAATATGGCCCAAGAATACTTTTTCCCAGAATTAACATTTACCTAAAGAAAAGTTTATATTTTAAATATTTAATTTATAGTATGCATTATTTAAGATTTGCCCTATATAATAGCATTAGCCAGCCTCCGAATACACAATTTTTTATATTATATATAGTTAGCTATCAATATATTATTTATGCCATATATACATACATAGTACTTTATATTTAAGCACAAGGAAACCTGCCTACCTAGTAGCGAAAGAACACTTAACAGCACAAATATACATACCTTAGGCCTGGACAGATTCCTTGGTTTCAATCTCGCCAAAAATCTTCTATTCCATATTGGTAGTAATGCATAAAAAGTTATTAAGGCACTATATCCATTTCTAAATCGGATATCAAAATTTGTCCAACTTTATGTTATTAAGATCCAAAGGCGGGGTTGATAGTAATATAATTCTTTAAATAATTATAAGCCTTCCCTATTACCATTCAAATGAATCAAGAAAAGCATGCTGCGTTGCGTCATTTTTCATGTTAGTCTTTTTAGAGCCTGTACCCAAATGGTAAAGTGTTTCTTAAATTTGTGCACATAGCACATAGCATAGCAGGCAGAAGGAGTCGTGGCAGACCCCATAAAGTACATATATTATTGATCAGCGTGACCATAGTAGCGGAGTCGATAAAGACATTTTTATATTTTTAGTTTTCATTTAAATTATGCTAATTACAAATTTTTTGTTACAATATTATTTTTATATTATTCAAGTTTGGTTTTCTCGACAGTGCAGCTGAAAAGGCACTAACTTTATATATATATGAATGTGTGCCTTTAATATATTTCTACTGTCTTAACTTTTTGCTTCAAAATGTATTTGGTGGTAGGACTTCTGGTTCTCTTTTGCATGTATTCTTTTTATACCCTTGCAGAGGGTATTATAATTTTGACCAGAAGTTTGTAACGCATTGAAGGAGACATTTCCGACCCTATAAAGTATATATATTCTTGATCAGCATCACCAGCCGAGTCGATCTAGCCATGTCCGTCTGTCCGTCTGTCTGTCCGTCTGTCCGTCTGTCCGTCTGTCGGTTGCTATGTAAACTAGTCCCTCAGTTTTAAAGCTATCGGGCTGAAACTTTGCACCAACCCTTCAATCTATTGCAGTTAGTATATAAGTCGGAACGGCCGGAATCGGAACACTACATCACATAGCTGCCATAGGAACGATTGGGAAAAAATGCCATAAATTCGCCATTTTTAAAGATATTTTATTTATTTCTTGGTAAACTCTATTTAATATTTATTTCAACATATCCTGAAAGTTTCATCTAAATCGGACCACTATATCCTATAGCTGCCATAGGAACGATAGGAGAAAATGGGTCATTGAGCATAACTCTGGTGTTTTTCAAGAAAATTAACTCATTCTTGAGAAATACAGTTTCCATAGACATAGAAGCCGTTTTAGAAAATAAAAAACTCAAGAATCGAGTTACTATATCCTATAGCTGCCATACAAACGATCGAACGGTTTGAAAGAAACTGTTCTGCAAGGGTATTCTAAGCTTCGGGTACCGAAGCTAGCCTTCCTTTCTTGTTTTTATTTGAGATTTATTTTGCTTATAACAAAATTTGGTACAGGGCATTTAAAAGTTGGGAAACTCGACTGAAATGTTCTTACTTGCTTATATTATAGGCAAAGATATTTCAGATTATCGGAACAAATGAATATCTGATATTTGTAAGTAATAATAATACTATAGACTAAATGCAATTTATTTAATTGCCAAATTAAATATTGTTGGCACCGATTCACCCATAAAACAATCGCCCCAAGTGTATATACCTATTTCTAATTGAAATTTTTTTGCATAAATACAAAAAAGAAACAAGAAAGGAAGGCTAGCAGCTTAGAATATTGCAGACTAGTTGCCCTCAAACCGTTCGATAGTTTGTATGACAGCTATAGGATACAGTTGTCTGATTTTTTGGGTTTTAAATTTCTGCATAATACCTGCAACAGAAAGAAAGGTTGGTGCAAAGTTGCTGCCCGATCAGCTTTAAAACTGAGAGACTAGTTTTCGTAGAAGAGACAGACGGACATGGCTAGATCAACTCGGCTGGTTATCAATATACTTTATGGGGTCAGAGATGTCTTCTTCACTGCGTTAAAAATTTCTGGTCAAAATTAGAATTCCCTCTGCAAGGATAGAATGATAAGGGGAGCAATTCATAGTGGTAACAAATCCATTATTTGTATTACAAATTATATTATTACCATTATTTTTAAACAAAACCAATTAATTACAATCAATTGGAACTATGTTTTTTAAAACATAAAACAACAAATAAGCAGGGCTGTAATTGGATCGCAATATATAAAGGCAATCGATGTTTTAAATTTAACTTTATTTTACTTTCATGATATGCAAAATGAAAACTAATTACGATGTACTTTTTATGTATTTGAAAAAATAATTTATGTGCATCGTTTGCATTGACAAAAACAATTATTAAAAGCTCCTTAAAAAATAGCCAAATCGAGCTACAGATGCTAATGAAATATAAATAGTTGTAGTTCGTAGATGTTTCTAAAAAGAAAGGCAGATTATTAATGCAAAATAATTATGTTTTTCTTTAAAACAGACAAAACATTGAAATAAATAATTTAAAAAATATTGTTAAGTATTAACATGGGATTATTATGATTATGATAATTTATTTTATTGATTTGGGGAACATTTTATTGACAATTTTCATAATTTAATATAATCATTACATTCGTATAAACAATTAAATCAACGCATTACGACTACAAAATGTTTACATTTGCAACCTAGAAAATATATAGATTGTGTCACATTTTGGACTTGGCAAAGGCAGGTAGTCAAGTAAGAACTATAAAGCTATATTGATTTGGGTGCTGATCATAAATTTATATAGTTTATATAGTGGTAATATCGGTTTAATTTTTTGAAACGACACAGAAGATGAATCGAGAAAAATAGTGAGGATTGGAAAAGATGATATATTTCTTAAAATGTTTAAATTATGGCTTTGTGAATCTAAATGGCTTGTTAGACAAAATTTCGGAGCATTCAGACTTTTGACCATTGTATAGATGTACATCCATGTGAGGAATGCACATTTCACACCAAGGATTACCGAACGCCTTTGTCAATCAAACCGAACTCCCAACACCAGTTTATTAATTGCCAGCAATTACGCAACAATCCGGGGCAATAGATTATCGGTTTGAGAAATGTGTATTTGAACTTGTCGTAGCGCATGGGACTCGAGTGTTGTTTGCCCAAGTGGCCAAACTGCAGCAAAGGCAAAGGACAGAATTGGATCGGTTATAATTCATTGTGTCACTTGTGCGACGTGAACGCCGTCGCCCTGTCTGGGAGATATGTGGGAGAAAATATTCTCAGGCCACGGCACAGGTAGGGGCACAGGTAAATGTGAGAACTGCACGCCCCTATCAAGCGAACCTATTTGCCATTGTCCAGGACAGAATTTATTGAAAATCTCGCACGGGCAGTCGCCCACCGGTCTGCTACGGTTCGAAAGATCGGCTTCAGAAATTGCATCTATTGTCCGATCGAAGAAGTCACATTGCCACTCGTA
This sequence comes from Drosophila setifemur, assembly GCA_021224005.1. Classification (NCBI taxonomy): domain Eukaryota; kingdom Metazoa; phylum Arthropoda; class Insecta; order Diptera; family Drosophilidae; genus Drosophila; species Drosophila setifemur. The sequence goes on along the minus strand of JAJJHY010010948.1, from coordinate 1,978,743 downwards.
GTGACCAGGGATCGGTCGATGGATTGCAGTTCGCAGAACAAATTCGGGGGTTATAGAATTTGTGAGTACATTTTCGACTGCAGACACAAAGTCTGATGCGCTCTATCACTCCGTCTCATTGCTCAGGTGGGCTGCCCCATTGTCCTTATGAATGACGCAAGATGTCAGGTGAGAAATGCGTGTATCGATCTGTATCGAAGGGACTGTGGGAAAGTATCGCCGCAAGATATCAATCCGTACTGTTCAGTTAGTTTTGATACGCATTTGGAATAAATATTCGGGTGGCTTGTCTCCATTTCAGATAGTTTAGTCCTGTCTGGGCACTGAACATTCCATTCATGAATGGAATTTTGATAAATTTTGCCCAAAATGACTTGTGGATTTGCAACTCTTTGATGCCAGCGGCGGACATAACTGCAATTTGCAGGTTTCGCTTTGGCATTGCCGGCATGATTGGCACAATCTGCCAAATGATCCTGTTAGTGGGTAGTGACAGTGTCATCGAAAGTCATTAATATGCAAGTAAAACGGACCATTTTACCATCCATTTATAAATCCTTTTTCCTACACCATCCATTCGGAAGAAGAATGCAGATGAGGATGCACAAATAGAAACAAGCAAATAGTTTGTATTGGGATTTTTTTTTTTTAATTTCTGGTGTAAACATAAATCGTATAGTGGAACTCTGAATATTTAACCATCTGTCTTAAAGTCTACATATAAATGGTATATTGCTCGTAACCGCGTTCAGCATTTAAAAATTGAAAATATCTGCTTAGATCTAGTATAATTTGCTTTGTATATATATATATAGGTATCTCTTAAATCTCTTAATCGCTTAGCATATGAGAAAGGATCACTTAGGGAGGTATTTACACATGTGCGGGATTTCTGTGCGCCCCTAACTAGTCACGTAGCTGGAAGTGTAAATATGCTTTAAAAAATAAATATCTCAATATTTGCATATATCGTCGTGGGTCGCTGGTCGCTGCCTTCGAGATTGATAGCGTTCGGTGATTAAGTTCGGTGAGTGCGCCAGATTGCGCCAGGTACGGCTGAGGTAGATTTGTCCAAGATTGGCGATTGGTTTTTGGCCGGCATTGAGTTTCGTTGGTCGGTATGGCTACGGGGTATTCGTGTTTAAAGCGTGCAAGCGCTTCACAGTTCGCTGGGAGCTTGGAGGAGGGGAGGAGAGGAGGAGACTCCCCCGGTTCAGTAGCCATAGAGGTACGGGTACATGGGCACAAAGATGGCCGGGCCCATTTGGCGTTCCTGCGGCATATGCGTCTTCATGTGCTTCTTCAGGTGGTCCCGGCGGCCGAACTTCTTTCCGCATGCGCTGCACGGATAGGGCCGCAGTCCGGAGTGGATGCGCTTGTGGCGCGTCAGCTCCTCGTTGCGCGTGAAGGTCTTGCCGCAGGTTTCCACATCGCATTTGAAGGGGCGTTCGCCTGTAGAAAGGAAGGGGAGAGGAGATTTATGAGTACAACTCGCCAAGCATTGGTCACTCTTGCCAAACTTACCGGTATGGATGCGGATGTGGCCCTTGAGCTGGCCGTTGTTGGAGAAGGCCACGTCGCAGTGGGGGCACTTGAACTTCTTGGGGCGCTGCTTCCGGGCATTCAGCGCCTTCAGCTGCGCATCTTCGGCCATGACGCGCGCGTACTCCTGCTCCATCAGGCCGAGCGTGAAAGGATCCATGCCGAATCCTGCGGCGGCTGCGGCGGCGGGCGTGTTGACAGCAGCGGCGGCTGCTGCGGCAGCAGCCGCGTAGTAGAGATCGCTGGCTGCGGGCAGGTAAGGTGCCTGCTGCGGGGGAGGCACGGCGGAGGTGGAGCAGGTTGGGTGGGGGAAGGCGGGCTGGGGCGCGGCGTCCAACAGCGGGGTGGAGGTGCGGGTGTAGCTGCTGTGGTTGAGGCCATCCTCATAGCTGGACTTGCTGCTGTTGCTGCTACGCGACGAGGAAGAGGAGGCGGATGAGGAGTCGCGGTCGCTGTCGTGGCCGAAACTGCTGCTGGGCAACTCCGTCTTGATGTTCATGGGCGCGGAGTCCAAACCCGATTCCGGCTGCTGCTGATGCTGCTGCTGCTGCTCCTCCTTCACCATCCTGGCCACCGGAGCGGGCATTTGTCGCTGCGTATCCCAGGGACGGAACAGGCGCGAGTAGGTTTGTGCTGGGTGCAAGTTAATCGTCGACATTTCGTTGGATTTGTATGATTGGATTGGCGAGACACAAAAGTATTCCCTGACTATATCACTAGAGCTCTAGAGGCTGGCAAACTATATTCGAACACTTTCGGTTTCGGTTTCGGTTTTGGTTTGGGTATAAGCGGAGCTGTAGCTGTGTGTTAGCGCTGCAAGATCTCAACTCGAACTGAGCTCTCCTGCACCGGCGGCGCACAATTTAAGGAGATTTCCCATTCATTGAGAGCGCCCAGGACTCTGCCAGCGGAACTACCTAATAATCTACCTACACGCACATGCACACGCACACTCTCACACACACACGGGCGCACGTCCTCCGCTCACGCACACGCACACGTACACGTACACGCACACGGACGACCCGCAATCGGAGGGTCGCTTCATTCATCGATTTGTTGTCTGTCTGCCGATGTGCGAGCGAGACGCACGCTTCGGGGTTGTTTTCGCAGTAATGGCGGCCGCACACACCACTGCAGGCTAGTACATAAGGGAGTTGTGTGTGTGTGTGTGTGTGTGTGTGCATGAATCCTGCGTAGATTCCACGGCTAGCGAAATCAAAGTCCCCGCTAGAGTGGCCGCGTCCTTAACTTTCGCTTTTAATGTGCGGGTTCCCCCGCCCCCCTCTATATATATATCCTTACTACATATATAGATTTTTTGCTGGGCAATTCCCTGCGGGGTTGCTTCCGAGCTCTGTGAAACTTTAAGTGAAGCATTCACGATTAAGAATTATACGCTTACCCACTGACAAACCCCCAGCGCCTCCCTGGGAAGGGCTCGGCGTTTTGGCCCGATTTTCACATTCCCCCTGTCAACCCTGCCAGCAAAAAAATACCCTGTTTTATTCGTAACTCGGTTATCTGTGGGTTTGTTATCCCGGGTTCGCTCCAGCAGGGGTGGCAATTTATTATTGAATTAAGTGCTTCTGCTGATGGGGGATGGCGGCGTTTCTTAACGAATATGCAAAGTGGGGGCCAAGAATCCACACAGATACACAATAAGCTGGCAGAAGTTGTAGCAATTGCCAAGGGGGCTTGACACTCGAGGGCTGGTGGAAAAGGTTTGAGCTTGTATAACGGTACAGCCGGCCTAAACTTTATCTTTTGGGGATGTTTCGGGTAATGTAGGCGTTAGCCCTACCGCGATTCCGGGCTTAGATTAAATTGAAACCCACCAAATAGAATGAACGCACTGCCTAAATGACGGAAAACTAAAGTTTTTAACGTATCTTCCTTAGGTCATAAGATAAATTTTATTAAATAGTTCAATTCCTTGCAATAATGGTCGGCCTCTTCGGCAATCAAGGGATTTTCCGGAGAGATATTTAATATAAATCAACAATAATGAATATTATATTTTTATATAATTCAAACACCAGCATCATTTACCCTTAAAAATATTATTATTGAATTACTATTTATTCAATGATAAGATAGGTTTTTTGCAAATATATTGAAATACTATTTTCCCAATCTAAAAAATATTTTTTGATCACCAAAAGACTTTTTCGCCTAAAATACGAATACTGTATCGAAATAGGAAATGCGAATTCGGTTTCCAACTACATTTGAATATAAATGAGTTACTGAGTTACTAAGGGTTTCCTTTAGTGGTAAATTATATCATAGAATAATGATATAAAAACTATATCTAATAAATGTATAGCCGTCATCTGATTCTTGTTAAAATATCTTTGTTCGCTTTTAAATATAACGAATTCCCCATTATTTGAATGCAATGGTCCTCTTTGATATATTTCGGTTTTTAGAATTTGTGGGCACAATCTGAATCTAATAGAAATGGTAATGGAAAACTACGAATTCTTCACAGCTTACCAAATAATCTAAAATCTGAAGAAGTTTGTTTTATCTTATTTATTGGTATGATTTTGTAAAATCTTTTATAGGTCTATTGGTAACATAATATTTAAAAACATAAATTAATTCCATCAATAAGTATTACCTGGAAAAATAAATCAAAATTTCCCATAGTTTGAGTTGCAATGACGCTTAAAGGTTTATTATCCATAGCTATATAAGCTGAATCTTTTTGATTAGTACATAGTATCCTAAAAAATGAGCATGGATGCTTATATTTTATTAGGACTTCGAGTTTGTTGCAATTCCTTAAATAAGAGAATTTTTAAATCATTACTTAATGTTGTTTATTGTTTAATGTAATTGGTTTACATTGATTGTGGTTTTATTGGTTTCTTAGCAATCAATTATTTGTAAATCCACTATGTTTAAATAAAGTGTGTCTATTAGAAGCAGACGATATCGAAAAGCTGCCACCGCAAATCGCAGTGCTGTGAGCCTCTTCCCTGTCATTTCAAACAAAAGGGAAATCATTTGGATTAAGTGCAACTGCATTGTTCGGCAAACGCTAATGAGTGCAGCGGATGCATTAAGTTGGCTGGATTGGGTTGGGTTGCACTGGGTTAGGTAGGTTTTAGAAGAGGTGGTTTTAGTACCTGCCATAAAACGGAGCCCGCCGAGGAGATTTCATTCAAGACTCGGACGGATTCATTCATAAAACGGGATTGCTGAGAGTCTTGAGAAGATCTGGTTGGATCGCTGGGTGGACGGGTGCTGGGATCAATGGTGTCAGGTAGGTAGACGGCTGGATTGCATCGAGGGGTGGTGAGGCTATAAAAAATCCACGAGCTTATTTGCGTAGGCTGGGACTTAGTCTCACAGTCGCTCTGGACTTTCCCCAGTAGATTCTTTAAGTAATGAGCACTGGAATTTCCAGGCAACCGTCTCACAGATCGACGTCGAGCACGGCAACCTACCTAGGACAATGTGGCACTCATAAATGACAGGAGAGGAAGTTATAAAATAATTAGATATCGCAAACCGCTCGCTGGGCCAACGGCATGATTTCATTCATGGAATGCCGGGATGCGTAGCTGCAATGCCATGCCAAATACCTGAGCCTGCTCACCCTCCCAAGAGACATCAGATAAGCGAAGGGCGTCATATTCATATTTAGATTAATTAGGAAATTTCACATCCGCTTGGATGTGCGTGAGTTTCACCACGCCACATAGACATATGGGGAAAGTACGCTGTCTGTTGAAATAGGATAGGATAGATCCTAGACGGCGACGCAATCAGGAAAACACATGTGCATATCCTAACCAAACTTCAGCTTGGCTATGGAACTTGCCAGCGCATCGCCATTTTTATCGTTTTCCAGACGCACCCACTGAGCAGATAAGCCACTGGTTCGATAGCCAAGCGACATTTGGATCATGCGCAGCAACCAAGATTACCCTGCAATCCCAATCCGCGATCAGAACGGGATGAACGCATCTTCGGGGAAAGCAATCATGGGACTCAATCCTAGCTAATGATAGTGGATCACAACGCGCTTCAAGGTGGGAGAATTATTTGGTTTCCATAGAAAACCCTACCCGGTAAGCCCAATTTAGTCTAGGTTTCTGATTAATAAATGGGTGCAACTATTGAATAATAAATGAAATACAAAGTAAATTATATTTACCTTGAGAAAGTTTTCAAAGCTTCTACAATAGCAAATATTAAAGAACAAACAATGAAATCTCATGCAAAACTTAAATTAAATACTGTGTTGTCTTCGGATTGAAAATGTAGTATAAAAGTAATTTATACGGAATGTTTTGTGATAGGATACCAACTTTTTTCGAATTCTTCCTAAACTAAAACTATAATTGTCTATGGCTTTCCTCTTATAAATGTGGGTTATGCGATATTAATTTATTTGCTTATATTTGCTATTTTAAAAAAACGTTTTAATGTCTAACAAAATTGCATCTTCCATCGACAAATCCATATTTATGTATATAATATAGTATAATTTTTACAAGACTTTAGGTAGAAATATTATAGTAATAAATAACTTAATATATATATATTTAGCTAAGAAACCAATATGAAATATTTAACTTTATTTTCCGTTCAATCCACTAACTTAAAAAATAAAATATGTTCCAATATTCCAACTGACATTTTACAAGTATTTCTACTATTGATTCAGACTGAATTTAAATTTGATGAACAAGTCTGGTTTTTATTTAAAACATGTTTAGGGAAAAGAAAAACGATTTTACAAATATACATATACTAGCACAATATAATTCGATTTTTTTTCTTAACTATTTTGATGACGTTTATTACCCCAATCTTTAGTCTATATGTTAGTGAAACGCATAATGTTTATTTAATAATGCCTGTTAATCCAAAATTGATTAGTAAATAACAAATTTTTATGTTTCAAATAAGCAGTTGGTGAATACATAAAAAATTCTTTAAAAATGGAAACGGAATTCTTTTAATTGTTAGCCTTTCTAACTTTTTCCTTAACGCAAAGCGAAAAATGTAAAAAGCTGTCCGTCAAATTTTTCTGCATCCGGTTATGTAAATTGTTCGTTTAAATTAAATAATAGTTAAAAGTAAACTATCATAAACTAAACTCTGAAACTCCCATTTGCCGTCGAACAGTATGCTGAATCCAGTTGGAAAAGGGCATTCATAGGCGCTTGGCTGGGCGTTCCAAAGGCAGCGTCAGCAGGCATCTGGATGAAGTGAACTGCCCCGATATGGGTGTGAATGGCGCTGAAAGCGAAACCACAGCCGCGACCGCGTCAAGGGGAGGAGACTTCACATGAATGCGAATACATAAATCAAATCAGTTTTTCGGCCGAATGCACTCGACTAATTCCTGCGGCGAATGCGCCAAAATGGGACGCAACGCGGGATGCGGACATGGCTATGGCTGCTCTTTTTGGAACAGTGGAGTGTCCTGCCAACAAAAGAATGTCCCAAATACATAGACACAAGTATCGATACCCACTTATCCCGTGGCACAACGCACCAGAAACCGCGGCAGCGTTCATCTCAAAAGCAACCCCGTCTCCTTTCCCTTTCCTTTCCCTTTTTCTTTCCCCTGCCCTTACTCCTCTCACTCCATGCTCACGTGGCATGATCAATGCTCTGTTTTCCCATTAAATCGGCCTATTCCTTGGCGCACGCGGACAGTCCCCGCTCCAACATTCGATTTAATTTTGGGGCATGCCACGGCAGATGAGTCAGCTCTCTCGCTTGCACTCAGGCAGCGCCTGTGCATGTGTGTGTGTGTGAGCAGCTGCAGGGGCAAGCGAGCAATGGCGTTCCTATATTGCCCCGCCTTCCGGGAACGTTTCGAGCGCGTTTTTTGTCGCCCAACCAAAGTCAAAACTGCTGTGAAAACCCTCGAAAAAATTTCAGTTTCTTTTCGGTTGCAACCACTGAAATAGCACTTAACCTCAAATCCAATAATCCGCTTGTAATGCAGTTCATTCAGGCGACGACAACTGACCATTGTATTAAATGTCCTGCGGCGTTTTTGCATTTGAATATCTGTGAATATCCATGCGGGCTTTGCATTCACATATTCGCATTATGGATCGCCGAATGTGTGTGTCCAGCAAAGTGTTGACCTCGATGGGAAATCGTTCTATTATTAATAGATTTCTGCCCTCAAACAATGTCACAGTTGTCCTAGGCTAATCCATTCGCTACCGACTAGAGCGATATTTTATTTACCTGCCCAGGATTTAACGGATTGTCGGCTTACGACACTTTTGAGGGCGCTGAAATTGGAGTGAGCGAGTTAAGTTCACGGACCACATATGTACATATTTAAACAATAATAAATAGATATATTTATATACGTATATAAAGCTTGAAACCTTTCATTGTATAGGTATATTCAGTTATAGAATAGAAGCCAAATTTTGAAAACCCTCTTTATATCGTGAAAGGTCAGAAATATTCTTTCTAGACGTCAAAAGTACTCGCTTTTATTTCTACAAAATTAATATTATTTCAAGAACAATTCTGTTCATAGTATAGAAACTATAAACATTAAAATGTAATTAAATTCGCTAATCGTAAGGGCTTCTCACGAATTGAATTAGAGGTCAATGTGGTGTGGGCTTAGAATGTCTTTAAAGGTTCCTACTAAAAGTGTAACTCAGTTTTTACAGTTTTTAGACCCTGTACCCAAAGGACTTGTGCAGATGTATATAACAGGCAGATGCAGGCGTGGCAGCCCCCATAAAGTATATATATTCGATATAGCTATGCCCGTCTGTCCGTCCGTCCGGATGATCTCAGAAACTGTAAGAGCTAAATGAACCAAATTAGTAGATTCTCTTAATACTGACTCAGATTAGGTTTATTTTTTTGTCGGGACCACGGCCGCCTCAATTTGTATTTTATGTTTGCATTGCACTGCAAAATGTTCAGGATATAGTCTTCTGCTGCAAGTTTACAGCTGCTAAGAACAAGCTTTCTTTTTATTTACTCTAATAAATGGTAAGTCGCTTGAGGTCGGGAGGTCGAGTTGCCGTGACACCTTGCAAAACTTTGTTTGTTATTTTATGTTTTTGTCGGGAATCGACTGTATTGTTCTTACTTGTTAACATAAATTTTAAGTTTTTTTAAATAATGATTGAGTGCCAAATGTTTAAAGGAGTAATGGTTCCCTACATTATGTGTTTGAGATTTCCTCATGATTCTATATTTCCAAAAAACATCGGTCTTCTTTTTTCTTTTATAATAACTATGTAGGAACTATGTACGCAAAGTACGTAATAAGTTTATATCAATGTTTTCTTATTGTTATTCGTTTTATTCAAATTACTATTATTTTATAAATATATGTAATTCCATGCTGTTAAAATTGCTAGTTAAAATCGCAAGCAAAGGAAATAAATTTCCTTGAACTTCATATACATTCGTCAAACGGAAATCCATTGAAGCATTACAGTATTCAACCTTATTCAATTGACCGTATGACACGCTTATGGCTTAGAAGGTCAAATCGTCTTAGGATTCGAAGATTTGTACGAGCAATATGTGCAAATCGATAACAATTGTCGCTCCCTCGGACCAAGTACGAGACGAACGAGAACCAAAGGCATCGGCTCGAGCCTTGATCCGCCTAGTAAACGGAGAACTCCTTGTCGGAGATGAGGAACACCTTCCAACGATTGGCATAAGTGGTTCGGTTCGCCCATAATGGTCCGCAGAGTCAAATGCAAATTAAAATGTGCCAAAGTTTGACAATAGACAGGAGTTCTTTAGAACGCACTCAATGCTACCGATGCCCATTGACCGGACCAGGGTCCGTGCTGAATGTTGTCTGCAAAGCCTTTTCACACTTAGTTACCAAAACTATTCTGCATGACTGACCTCTGGTGGCAACCAACTCCATGGAGAGATATAGAAGAGCAGACGCAAAGGATCTGCCAGAGCAACAGAAGAATGTTGGCCATTGAAATGGGCTTGGGCGACGGGCTGTCACCTATGGTGCAGTTATGATTGAAAGGTTGCCGAATTATCCGATAAATTTATGTTTACCTAACTAGCCAGGTTTCTGGTCAGCTGTCAAGTGCTTACATTGAATCTGTCCCTCTCTCTGTGCCCTTCCCTTGATGAATGAATGGTAAATCCGTGAATGGCTTGGGATGAATGATGAACTGAGTTGTTCGGATCTGCACTGAACTGAAGTGCTCTTGCTCCTTGTAGGTGTACACCCTGCGGATTCTCCTCCCTTCGGCCAACCTTGCACATTACGCATTACGGCCAACGTCATCTGAGGGCCATGCTATTGTGGTAATTGCAAAATATTCGATTCGGTTTGATTGATCGGCCTTCCCCCTAGCCCAACAAAAATGGATAAAAAATCGGTTTTTTACAATAAAAAAATCCATCCATGCGTCGATTGCTAAGCGTGTCTCTTAATTTCGGGACTGAAGCTAGCATAACAATAATTTTAATTTGGCTCGATCGTTCATATGACAACAATAGCACATTTCTATGTAAGATATACCATAAATGAACGCGTAAAAATTATATCACAACATAATTTTCTTACTCCACTAGAATTTGTCCGCCTTGAACGAAGATGGATCCAGTGCGGTTGGGTTTCGGAAGAGTCTTCAATGCAAGCATGAAATTCGGTTTTGAAATATAGGTGAATTCAACAAGTTTTAAAAACTGAACAATATTATCTCATGGTTAAAAAAACATAAAAAATAAAGGCTTTTGGAGAATTCTAGGCTTATTTATTGATAACAAATAGCATATATTAGTTTTAGGGTAATTTTTTGTTTCGATTCTATTTACTTTTAATTTTATAAAATTAGGAATATAAACACTTTCTAAAATTCGAATAGGGGTGTTCTTCGTAAGCATATGCTCTATTTATTTTACATAATAAAGGAAAATTGTTGACATATAAACATAACTAGGTATGTTATAATTAGTTGTATAATTATAGTTGAATAACTCATCAAGGGATAAATCTCAGAAATAAGCCACAGTTCAATAATTGTTCCGATCCGTTACCAATGATACATCAACAAAACGATCTGCTCCCGTTAACGATCCTAGGATCCTAGCCAAAAAAATAAACCTAAGCAGGCACTTACATACAGTTAAGTATCTGCACGAAAAACCGCAAAAATGACTATAAATTGACACCATAAATTAAAATTACTTCCACCCTTCTTCACCTAGGCGCTCCAGGCCCAAACCCAACCCAAATCCAAGCCCGAGTCCGAGCCCAAACCCAGCCTTGTGGGTTTTGCGGGCTCTCGATGTTAGGGGGTTGGCCCAGGGGTTGGTGCGGCCACAAACCAAACCCAAATGCCGTAGTGATAGAATGGAGAGGGGGATGGTGATGGGAAAAGGGATGTGGGGAGCGAAGGGTAGCCGAAAAAGGAAAAAAAGGGCGAGAACCCAGCCATCAACACGATTATTTCGCATAAAATAAATTGATTCCAGTTAAGAGTCAAGCATGTCTTTTGATATCACTCGAAGAACGCAACGCCATACACATCGAACACTGAATAGACAAACCGAAAACAGCGCTTGAAAAATGTCGAAATTTGTCCACAATAAGTTCTTTATTGAGTCGCCATATACAAAGGATTGCCTCATCCCCGACCCCGTTTCCATCTCCGCTATAAACCACGGCCCGACCACTCGATGAAGCAAAAACCAACAAAACAATGAAACAATAGAGCCTGGAGAGTGGCACGTCTTCGTCCCGGCCTGCATCTGTGAGCGGCTAGCATTGAGCGTAAAGGAACTGAGGGGCTGTCCCGACACCTTTGGCCGACTCCTCTCACTTTCAGTGAATAGAAAGTGGGATATGAATAATGACAGGCGAGCCAATTTCGAGCAGTTGCCCCGAAAGAAGAGTCAACTGGATTCTTTTCTTACGACCTGCAGGGCCATTGTGAGTGCCCGACTACCAACGTGGCACCTTGGGCTGCTCAGGCAACCACCGCGACTGCCTGATGCGGTCGCCAATGCGGCTAGCTGGTCCTGCTCCTGCTCCTGTTCGTAACCCTGGCTTTGGTCCTGGCCCTGACACTGTGCTCCTGCGGCAGACACGGGGTCGCCGTTCAAATTGAGCGTGCGCAATCGATTAGCTGACGCATTTTCCTACCATATTTGTGTTTAGTTTATAAACTAATTCAAAATTGGACGGTCCGTGAAGTATGCCACCAAGAGAGATCATTAAGATATTTTATTCACTTCATGAATGGGATGGGATTCGAATTGGTGACTAAAATGTGTGAACCATCAGATGAACCATGTCCCATTCCAGGAGGTATTTTTTATATTAGGAACAATTTGATTTCTCATTAGTTGTTGAGGACATCTGGAGAGATGGAAGCTATACAAAATTCCCGAATACTTTTTAAGCATTAAGTGAAATTCTAAATAATATTTAAATAAATGTTTTATAAGATATATTCTTTGGATAATAATTATTAAATATATGTATGTATATTTGTATTTATAATATTTTTATTAAATATATCATCTTTTTATATTTATACTTTTGTTGGTCTCTACATTTCATACAATACGATTTACAAAGAATATATTTCTGATCATTAGCCGATTCGATAAATACATATTCGTCCTTTATCCAAAATGGCTATAACTTCCCCCCAGAATGACAATCTTGAACAACATGTTTTAAAAACAAAATGACCGAAGTCCAATAATATCCGATTTCCATAAAATCTTACTAGTTAAAGAACCCCTGAATGTTTATAAATCTTGAATCAGTAACTTATAAGATTTTGATTATTGACGAGTACGTCAAAACCATAATAATTTTAATATTATGCGAAAATGGCACAATAGTGTAAAATATTATCTTAGCCACTTGAATAATTTTTTTTCTTCTTTTCTTTAATTAAATTCGAATATAAAATATATTACTTCTGAGGAAATTAATATCTCCGAACCTATAAAGGTTAAAGAAGTATATCAGTATAACCTGTCGGCTTCTGATTAAACTAGTCTCACAGGTTTTAAAGCTATCGGAGTAAAACTTTGTATATATGTTCTTTATAAATCACTATTTAATGACTACATTTACATTCTGAAAGTCTCTTGTTTTAAATATTTTTAGCATTTTATTTTGATTTCTTTTTAAGGTTCCTAAGCTAATAGTTTGTGTTATAGTCTTTAGATTTGAAATACTGAATATTTAAGATATACTTCTTTTAAATATAACTATAAATAAATAAAAATATGTATTAAATATTGAATATATTAAATATATGCCAAATGGATCGTATATCCTGGTAATCGATTAATTCCCGACTAATGTCACCAAATGTCTTTATCGTGCAATTTTTCGGAATCGTGGACTAAACTCCATTGTCTCCAGAACTCCTGTCAGAAGTATGACTTTGATTTCTTTGAAAGTAGCAGTCTTATTCTGACAATTCATGGGAGCAGCCCTTGCTTTTTCCTGGAAATGTGACAGATCCTCGGCTTTCGCAGACAGGCCGTCTCCGGCAAAAAAAAGGACTGAAGGACTCTAAGATGTACCGACTAGTAATTGATCCATATAACCTGTTACAATTGAGCATCGGCAAGCCGTCATATTTCTTAGCTGAGCTCAAGAGTCACTCGAGCGCTCCCATTATTAATTGGCAGAATTGTCCGCTTCTAAGGTGTCAACAGGTAAATTAGTCATTGTGATGAGGATTTTATACAAGTGACGATTCCGAAGGGGCAACTGGAAAAGTCCCCCTCAAGATCTCTTTGTTTTTGCAAGAGGTTGGACAGGCAGGCGGAAAGATCAGAGGAAGTGTCACGTTGCACATCAGAGATGCCGATGGGTCGCACAGCCGCAATATAAAGGATAATGTGGCAAAATCCAGACAATTGCTATCCTTGGCGGCACATCAAATGCTGCGCCGAAGCGGACTCGTTTGTTTGCTGTTTGGCCAAGCCAATGCACTTGACGTTTGCGGGCGAGGGAAGGCTCGAATAAATAAGAATCAAACAAATATAAATGCGTCCCTTCGCTATTGTCTTCCCGATATGCAATTTTTCAACAAATTCCAGATGAGATCTGAGCACTCAATAAGTTAAATGTGTCCAATAAATCGAATTTAGCTCTGTTAACAGATTTGGAATATTGATAAGTTATTTAAGTCAATATATTGTCTGTTGATTTTACGAGACTTGTTTAAATAATGTGGGAAACCACTTTAAATAATAAAATTACTGCATTCAAATAAAAATTGTGTATTCTGAAGAATGCATACATATATTATTTTCAGTCGTGCTTTGATGCTATTGGTACTCATAAAAAATATTATTTAAAATTTTGCAATACAAAATAATGTTTTTCAATAATATATAAATGGGGAAATATATAAGTATAGCAGAATTATTTGGTATGTTAATAATATGTCATACCAAAAGTTATGAATTGAAAAAGTTGGGTTCCGGTCAATGGTTATGTTAAAATATTTAGTATATTTTTAAACCAAAAACAAGAATGAACGCTGGGGATTTGTGCCCGGACCATTTGTTACCGGTTACTACTAAATCAAGGGTTAAGATATTCAATACCCGTAGAATACCCTTGCTGAACAGTTGCCTGCAAACACATCGATTGTTTGTATTTTAGCTATAGGATATAATGGTCCGATTGAATGTTAAATCCAAATTATAACTTATTAAAGTCAATTTTCCAGGAAAGAATAATGATGTCAGCTATCTGTTGAGTTTTGATTTTTACGAAACTTTCAGGGATTATTTCTATACAATCCATAAACTATCTTAAAACATATTGATTTTACGACCCTTTTCCCAATCATTCCTATTGCAGCTATGTATGTGATATAGTTCTCTGCAGTGTTACTATATATAAATATATATATACTATAAAAACGTAATCTTTTAGGGGTTCATAAAATATATAAAAGGGAGGTTTTAGCTATTGTAGACCCGAGAGCAATGTGTTCATTCAGACCGACTGACAAGCATAGGTTTATACGTTCATATCGACTCGGCAATTGATGCTGATCAAGAATATATATATATTTACAGAAACATAACCTTTTAATAAATTAAAGTTAAAGTTTCCTCCCAATTACATTTTCCTTTAACCCGATGGCACTTTAACCAATTTAACTTGTTATAGTTTTGTCGGCAAAGTTACCAGCATTGGTTCGAGCTTATTCAGATGGCCAACCCAACTCACTGAGTAAATAAATATAACCAAGTTTCCACGTCCACGAGTCCCTTAAAGCTGTTCATAGGTGGCGGTAGTCAACGAGACGGCCAGTCATCTACCAAGCAACCACCCACCCACCGCCCATTCGCTGCGAAGTGCTTCCCAGGCGTCACTCTTTCACATTTCCGGCCAAAGCGTTCGGCTGTGGTGAGTTTCCGTCGCTGGACGCATGAAAATGAATCGCCAGAAACGGCAGCTCCATCCCGATTGAAGTTGTGCGGCAGACGCGACGGCGCTGCATCAGTTTGCGCTCAGACGTCGTCGGTGGAAAACAAAGCTTGGCACAGTCCCGCGCTCGGTCTCGGTCTCGTGCTCGTTTTAATTCGATTCGAACCACCGTTCGCCCACACAAGACGCGACGGCAGAGGCACGGAGGCGGCCAAAGCTAAGCCACAGCCACCCACCAACACACGCAGTGCTTGTCCGTTGTCGGAATACTGAAAGGAAGCGGAAAATTCGAAAGTTCAAACACTCGATTAGGAAATGATCTGCTAAATAGTTTCCCCGAAAAGTACCCCCAACGAGTCTCCCTCACTTAAGTGGTGAAAAGTGATTAAGCTGGCAAAGTGGACCTGAACCTCACATGTTTTCCAATGCAACGCTTTTCTTCTGTATCTGTTTTCCGAAAGACTCCAGATACGGACTGTAATTAACAGAGCCCGGGCCCAAAGTCTAGTCTCCAGCCGCGCAGTTAGTGAAAAGTAGAAGCCAAGCCAGCCCCAGCCACCCAGCCAACCAGCCAACCAGTCAGCCAGCCAGCCAGGCAGCCAGGCAGCCAGCATCGCCTCCAAGGACCAGTGAAAATGGTAAAAAGTGATTATGAAATGGTTCCAGCGAGGTGCTGGCTTAATCAGCTGAGACCGTGTTTATCCCCCTTTGGTTTGGCGCTGAGCAAATTGCAAGTCAATTGTCAGCTTTCGTCCTGTTGTGTTTTCCGCTGGTCTGAGAAACGGCACTTTCTGCTTTTCTATGCCGCCCATTGTCTAAAGGAAAACACGAGTATGAGCGTGTATGATGTAAGCTGCGGCCCAAAGCCCCCTCCCTTC
Source organism: Drosophila setifemur (assembly GCA_021224005.1). Taxonomy (NCBI): domain Eukaryota; kingdom Metazoa; phylum Arthropoda; class Insecta; order Diptera; family Drosophilidae; genus Drosophila; species Drosophila setifemur. The sequence goes on along the minus strand of JAJJHY010010948.1, from coordinate 1,962,897 downwards.
TCCCTCCTCCCCCTCCCGCTGCTGCTGCTGCTGCTGCTTTCCCTATTTAGTAAGCCGAGCCATTTATTTTTATAAGATATTCGCCCGACTGCAGCCTCCTTGCCGCCTGGCGGGCGTCATTGACGCCGTCAACGCGGCTGGTGCGCCTCAGCCTTTGCTCCTGCCTCTTCCTCCGCCTGATACCCCCCAAAACCCCCCTCTCCAAAAAGCACCAGCAGCAGCAGCAACAACAACATCTGTAACTAACAGCAAAAGTCAAGCGAAAAACACTACACCAACCGCTCTTCCCGCTCCCTGCTGTCCCTTTGCAACCTTACCCAACAGCGCGAAAGAGAGAGCTTCGCTGGCTGGGATGGGGATGGGGATGTGGATGGGGATGGGGATGGAGATGGGCTTGAGAGAGGGTCGGGTGGCGTAACTGTAAATCGATATTGTGCGGCATGACCGAGTGGCCCACAAGTCGGCGCTCGGTTTATGGACTGGGAACGTTAGCGCCACCCGCTGTGTGGTGGCTTTGTTAGTCACTCAGTCAGCCAGACGCCGACGTCGGTGCCCCCGTCCCCATCCCGTTGCTCGAGCCGTTTGTATTGTGTGGTGAAAACCCCCACTTGCTCTCACCAGTCTCTCTCTCTCTCTCTGCCTCTGTCTCTGCTCCTGTGGGTTGCCCTCTCTGCCCTACCGATTGCCTAAAATTTGCGCTGTTATCACACCAGCACCAGCACCAGCAGCAGCACCAACAGCGGGAACAGCAACAGCAACAGCAAAAACTGCGCCAACAATGCCAATGCCAACAAAATTGCCAATAACAAAGAATGGTTGCTAAAATGTATTCAACGACATTTATTGTTGTTGGAAGGCAGTTTGTGTAAGGCAGTCTGAGACGCGAACCGCAAGTCCATGTCCATGATGTCATATGGAAAATGTTTACAAATCAACAAGGACTGGGGGGCAGAAGCCTTTGAAAGTGTGCAGAGGCTCTGGTGCCGTTCGCAACCGAATCGAATCGCTGGGCGCTTCATTTCTTCAGCCTGGGCCTTGAGCTGGAACTTGCTCTTGTTTGCCCAGCACTTACCTTGCCATGTGCGACGGCCCGAGCGGCATTGTCACCTCTAATGACTGCAGACACACACCGGAGAGCTTCCATAAAAACAAGAATACATAGGAATACTCTTGGCTGGTTCAACACACTTTTGCTAGCAGTAATCTTACACCGCAACAAAATGTGGTTCTTCTAAAGACTGTGTCATTAAAGTTTGGAATCATAAGTTAAAACTGAAAGTAATATAATTTGATCTTAGCCCTTAATTTACGTCCTTGCCTAAATACAAAAACTCTTTGAAAACCTTTAGTTTCCTACTTAAATTAAGTTTATTTTTATCTTGGCTAGGCATTATACGAACATTCATTGAGCAGACTAGTCATTCTTGATTTCCTTGGCTGCTGTGGATCACTCACTCACCCACAAAGTTGCCATATTAAATATCAAGCATGTCGCAGAGAATGTGGTTCTTAAACTTAGAGTTACGTCTACAAAATTTCAATTTCGATGGTCTGGAAATTTGATACCTTAATAAATGGCAAATACAAAACATGAGGGGAATTAAAAATAGTCTTCGTGACTATAGTATATGAATGTACCTATAACCTCTGATAAGCATTAGGTGATGAGGCAATGTGTTTTTATTCTTCCCAAGAACGTTTGATAGTTACATAAGTCCCCTGCATTATCTGTGTTTTTATATTTTATTGCTCCCTCTCTGTAGGCTCCCTTTTCCCGACTATGGAGTACTAGAGTCTCAGTGACTAAAAGACTTCGTTTTGCAGCTTGGCTTTTAGTGTAGTTGCATTTTAAGCCTGTTATCGGATTTCCACAGTCAAGCTGGCATACAAAGCCGGTACTCCTCGTCGAGACCAAGCCACACCGAGGTGGTTGCAATAAACCAAATAAGATTCCATTACTCATCCGCGCTGGTTGTGCGCTTTCGTTTAGACGAGTGTGCTCATACATAAAGTACATACCTACATATAGTACATATATATGTAAATAAGCCGACGTCTTGAAGCACTGCAGGGAGGTTAATTATTTGCCTTTGGGATGGAAATTATATATATTTTTCTTAGCCTAAAGGGATGCGTTAATAGTGTTAAACCCCAACTTATTCAGATTGTACGTCGCCGATCTCGTCGCGCCCGCATGTGGAACATGGGGCTGCTGTTCCTCATCTACTACTGCGTCAGCATCTATTCCGCAAAGGGTGAGCTAAAGGAGGCGTCCCTGCCCCTAGACGTGGGCAGCCTCGCTGAGGACGCCGGCGATGCGGAGGCCAATGGAGAGGGCATCACCGAACCTGATATCCTCCCGGATTCCACTGAGCGGCCTGAGGTTAGTATCTTTTTGCAAGCAAAAACTATCAGCCCCTTCTTAACACGGATCTGAACTTATTCCGCTAGGGACCACCAGAGACCACGAAGGCAACTCCCGTCCATGGAGCGGTACCCACTTGGCGTCCAAAGCGCGAAAACTGCACCCCCCCGGCCATTGAGCAGTTCCCCGAACCGCTGATGAACAAATGGGCCCGTCAGCACGGCGGCCTCATCCTGCACATCCTGGTGGCCGTCTTCACCTTCTTTGGGCTAGCCATTGTCTGCGACGAGTACTTTGTGGCCAGCTTGGATCGTCTTTGCGAAGGTAAAAAATTCCACAGAAATCGTTTAGTTTAGGGAAATCAAATTAAGCGATCTCAGAAGAACTTTATTTTGATTTAAAAAAGAATTGGATTGTTTAAGCCAAACCAAAATATTTTGTTGGTACCAGCGAATTCGAATGTTCAACCAGAACAGCCTTTCCTTATATACCTTATTATTTTTTTAAGCAATAGAGCTCTCCTAGGGCTAATCATTGTAAACCAATTTCATAACTTCTTTACTTTTAAAGATCATTTATTAATTATTAGTTGGATTATTGATTCTTGTTACCTCGACTTTTAATACTTGTTTATATCATTTCAGAACTAAAGCTGTCACCGGATGTGGCAGGAGCCACGTTCATGGCTGCCGGAAGCTCGGCTCCCGAGCTCGCCACTGTGGTGATTGGCGTGTTCTTCGCCAAGGACGACATCGGGATAAGTGGAGTCATTGGCTCTGCCGTGTTCAACATCATGTTTGTGATCTCTGTCTGCGCCCTGTGCTCGGGAACCGTCTGCCAGCTGAACTGGTGGCCTCTGGTGCGAGACTGCTTCTTCTATTGCGTCTCCATTTTGGTCATGCTGATAATCATCTTCAATGACGTCATCTCCTGTGTAAGATTCCTTAAAGAGTCCTTGAAAAAAGCCACTTTTTTGATTCCCTTCTTTACTCTCTGTATAGTTCGAGTCTGTGGTGATGTTGCTCTGCTATGTGGGATACTGTGTGGCCCTCCACTTCAACACAGAATTGGAGCGGTGGGCATTGGGGCTAAATCTGCCCTTCAAGCTGCCGAGCAAGGAGGAGCAGTCGGCGCTGGTGACATACAAGAACGTGCCCGAGAGCTCCTATACCCAGGAGAATAGTGGCCAAGCGCAGGGACGAGGCGGTCAGCAGCAGACCAGCCTCTCCAAAGATCCCAACGAGGAAGGCCAAAGTGATTACCAAAACTACAGCGACCCCAACGCTAGCTGGGATCCGAACGCGGCCTGGGGCGAGGAGAACCAACCGAAACCAGTGGCAGTCAGTGCTAGATTCAATCCACCGCCGGTCGACGATTGGGGTACGGGCCAGTTCGGTCAGAGCCAAGGCCAGGGTCAAGGTCAGGAGAATATGGCTTACAATGCCGACCAGCCGGAGTCTGTGGTTACGGGAGAAGCGGCGGCGGCGGCAGCTAACAAGAGCGGTGGCCAGGTGGTGGGCACTCCGGCTGCCCCGGCCGGAGCCGTCGAGTACTACAAGTCCACGGACAAGCAGCGAGAGCCCCGCCCTGATCCCCTGATTCGACCCACGGAGGGAGGTCTGCCAGCACTGGTCGCCTGGTACGTGGTCTACCCAATCCACTTCCTCTGCAAGAAAACGATGCCCGACTGCCGGCAGGAGCAGTACCGGAACTGGTATCCCTTCACCTTTCTTATTTCGATGCTGTGGATTTCGTTCTACTCTTACTTCATGGTCTGGATGATCACCGTGATCGGGTCGACATTGGCCATCCCGGACACCGTGATGGGTCTGACGTTTGTGGCCGCTGGCGTGTCTGTCCCGGATGCCCTAAGCTCAATAGCCGTTATCAAAGAGGGCTACGGCGACATGGCCGTCTCAAATGCAATTGGCTCGAATGTCTTTGATATACTAGTGTGCTTAGGTCTTCCCTGGTTCATACAAACTGCCATCATTGCGCCCGGCTCGCACGTCAACGTAATCTCCAAGGGTATGTACTCCTCCTGACTTCTCCGTATTTGTGCTTGTGTGTTCACCTTCCTCCTAGTGCTCGTCGTGTGTCCAACATATGTGGTATGCCTGGCATGACTGTCTTAGCCGTTATCCTAGCTGATGTAGCAGCAGAATTTTTGAGCGGTTCTGGTCTAATCTCTGAGTGCTTTCTCTTCCTCCCGATCTTTTTCGAACTAAACAATATTTTCAGGACTGGCGTACTCCACGCTATCGCTTTTCTCAACCGTGGTGTTCCTGATCCTGTCAACGCACTTGAATGGCTGGAAGCTGGACAAGCGGCTGGGCATCATCCTGATGATCTGGTATCTGTTCTTCATCACCCTGGCGTCACTCTACGAAATGAACGTCTTTGGCTACATGAACCCACCCGAGTGCCCCAGTGAGTTCTAAGCGGAAGTAGCATTTCAGGCACCTACTACGCAGGAGGATAATGGCAGCAACGCACGTATATTTGCATTACCAGCACCAAGTACTTATATAGAGTCGCTCATAGCCGCGGAAAGTAAAGCAAAAACACTACAGATACTGCAACAACAAGAACTCGACGAGACGAGGATGAGGATGAGGAGTAAAAGTAACATTTACCTAAAGTTAATTAGAGGACAGGTTTATTACTCAAAACGCATTTTACATGGATTTTTACATTGCACCAAATGAGAAAGGAAAGGGGGGAGAAGATAACCAAAAAGAAAAACGATAAATTATATATACTGTATATTATATTTATTAATATGTATTTAAATAATATTTAGGCAATTGACAAACCTTATATGTACAACAAGAGAAGGGGTATACATAAATAATAAATAGAAACTGTAGATAGGGAGACAAATGTATGTAACTGAAACCAATGAAATCAATGAAATCAATGAAATCAACCAATAAAATATTAGGAGTTTTGAGGAACAAATCGAACAGAACAACGCAAAATGTCTCACACCACAATCAAACCAATTCTAATGTTTTTGGTCGCATTATGTATATACCTTTGCATCACATCGCTCTCTTGATTTAAGATTTAGACCTTAGTTTTACGGATTCCTGTAAGTAGTCTTATGGTTTATTGAGCAATTTAATACTGGTTGATTTCAGCAGATAATCTTCCCGAACTTAATCGACCAACTGTATGAATTTTACGAAACAGCGCAACGAATTTTGTTAAAATTTAATCAACATAGTTTCTATTTGTTATTAATCATCAAAAAAAGATTTGATCAGAAAGGCGAATGTATATTTTTTTATAGTTAAATTAACTTACAGCTGAGGCATAGCGATGATTTAACAAAACCATTCGAAAAACGTCCTAGGTTTGCCGAAGATAAGTTATAACACAGCAAAAAACAAAAAGTATATAACACGCAATGAAAAATTGAAGTGCAAAGAAATTTAGTCTTGTGGCAATTAATCGTGTCAATTTTTTATTGTAAATAATATTTATAAACAAAAAAATAATATATATATTGTAAAACATATACTGTGCATTTAAAGTCAATTTGTGATTAAATTATTGATTTAATCACGGCGTTCAGATCTGTTTCCAGTTGAAAATTTAATTAATTTTTTTTTTAATTCGGCTTTCTACAAATCTCTTACATTTTAAGGTTTCAACCATTTTATCCACTAAAACGGAGCAATGAGTTTGAAAAATCTTGAGTAAATTCTCCAAATTCGACTTTAATTAATGGAACTGGGAACCGAGCTGAATGTTACAAATAACAGCAACTTAAAAGATTATAATAATTGTTTGCTTTATCGGGCGTTTTCTTTTTTATTTAAGTCCATGGTTAAATAACACTAGTCTGCACATTTTAAACAATTTCAAGAACCTATAGGTTCTCACTTGAATAATCAAGGAGATGATCCAGTCAAAGTTAAGTCATTTTTGTGCTGTTTGTTGTTATATTGTGAATAGTTCTGGTAATGACCTGGCAAACAAATATATACGTTACCAATTCAACAGAGTTACAGATCTAAGCACATGTGTCAGCTTAACATTCAACTTTGGTTGGATCATCTGTCTGGAAAATTTAAGATAAAGTGATGATTATACACTTTGGAAGTAAGCTAGTGTAATTTTACCCAATAACAAATCAAAACAAAGTGAATAACTATATGCTCACATTAAAATGGCTAAACGAACACATCGGTCATAATAAATACTCCAAAATGTATTTCTAGTTATTGCTTTCAAAATGTTTTGTTAGACTCTGAGTACACACACACCAAATATCTTGGTAGCCGTTGGGCGAGAAATTGTTGCACCCAGCCCATTAAAAAGATCAGTTCCCCATATAGAGCAGGAGTAATGGATGAAACCATGACACAGAATCATATGTTAGCGGAAAGCAACGTGTAAGACAAATATATACACCATACACCAAAATATATACCTATATCATGCAGATGCAAATCAAACTCACGCACACAAATTAAATTTGTCGGAGAAGAGAAAATGAAAATGAAATCCATGTAACTGACTTCTATCATTTATCAAAAGAAACTTCCTGAAAGTAATCCAATTCAAAGAATATAGCTAAACGGAAACCAACGTAATACAATAATATGTATGAACAATCGCCTCTGGAGGATCCCCACTTACTCTTACCACAAGTACAAGGTTCTTCCCAACTTACCTACCTATGAAAACAGTCGAGCCACAACATTTTTCAAGGCCCATTGAGTTCATGTAAATGCTTCCACAGGGCATGCAGCACTCTCAGTTAAAAGTCTACATATTTTCCAGGTTCTGTACAATAATTAAACAAATCTTGTTGAAATACGATAGGTGTTATGAAACTAGCGTTTTAATTGAATTTGTCAAGAAGAAATTAATTAATTATTATACTGTTGAGCCGTTAAGGACACATAACTTTGAAGTCAGCATTCTATTGGAATTATTTTAAATGTGCGTTTGTATAAGAGATTCAATCAAATCTATTTCTTGTTACTTTTAACTGCAACGTTTCAATATACTAGAAAATATGCATGATTACGACCCTTCTTCATATATTAAAGGAGCATAATGACCGAGGGGCTAGGGTCGAGGATAGATACAAAAAGAACACCGCTTAAGTAAAGGAAATATACTATGTACAACAATTATTGTCACATTTACTTACAAACATATGTAACTAACTAAAACATGATAAACAAACCCAATACAATATGTGTTTACATCTAACATTTGTGTTATTGCGACTATAATTGTTTACAAAAACTATACTAAAACCTATCAAATTGAATTGTGAAGTGTGTTTAAAAATTAACTTCTAAAGGGCAACTTACACTTTGTTGCTAGATTGAAACATCAAGCTAAATACATAAACAACTATTGCTAATATACAAAACTGTTGATGTTATGTTTAGTCTAATAATGAATTCCGAAAATAAATGCATAAATATAGACATACCTTGTTTATATTCATTTACCAGCTCAGATGCATTGCAATCGTCAATTTGATATAAAACAAGAAATGAGGGCTAGCTTCTGCGCCCGAAGCTAGGAATACCCTTGCTGACCAATTTCTCTAAAGCCGCTTGCCATATGAGATAGGGAACCGATTTTTTCATATTTTTCCAAATCGTCCTTTATTCTATTTCCCAATAATGAATATATTATTTAAACAACTGAGCTATGCCAATTAGAGAGATTACTGTGGATGATGTCTTTTCTTGGTCATCGAACATCGAACAAAAATTGGTCATAAACCACATCTTAATCGATCCACAATATCTTATAGCTACCATATGAATCAGACCAAAATTTGCGACATACATTCATATATACTTATTATCCTACATCCAGAACCGAAGGAGCGATTTAAACACAATTGATCTGCAAAGACCGAGCTATGACCACAATTAAAAAATTTAAATTCCGATAAAAAAATCATTAGTTTTCAAAAGTTATTTAAATTAAATTACCTAAAATATCGTATTTAATTAAATCCATTAAGGGCCAAACAATTTAAACCCCATTTTAATGTTTTTAAACAGGGTTGAAATCATTGAAGGCCAACCAACAGTTAAAAGATGCAGCCAAGACCTAGAGGTGATTTGTTTATACATTTTAACACATCGAACACACAGCCACCGCCGATAGCCAAAGCATATCGCGTGGTGTTTGTGTGCTCAGAATTCCAAAAGCTTGACCACCTGGCAAGCCCAGCTGTTAAATAGCCGATAACGTGCTAAAGCTCTCTCCACTGCTCTTTTGTGCTCTTTCTCTCGCCCTTTTCCAGCTTTTTTCAATGCCAGCAGGGCTTGGCACAGTGTCATCCGGAATAACCGTTACGCATACGTATACTCGTACGTATACGTGTTCTCCGCGAAGAGAGCGGGGTAAAGCTTTCTGGAGCACGCAACCGGCGGCGGCTGACCGAGGGTTTGCCTTGCCTTAAGCTCATTCGCAATTTCACTGCCAAAGTGGTAGAAACGGTCCGTGAGCAACGTGTGCGAGTGTAAGTTGGCTTCGGCAGGGAATTTTAGAATTCGGACGCAAACGCACGCCCACATCCAGAATACACAGCGTGTGTGTGAGAGAGTGCGCAGCTACCTGTTCTTCGACACCAAGTTCAAGCATTTGGCACCCTCCGATAAGGCTTATGGATTTATCAATATCGCAGGAGGATTATATAACGTTCGCAGTATTCGAATATACATAATACATAATCGCAGAAGGCAACCGGCACTGACAACTGACAATCAAATTTCAAAATAATAAGTAAAGCAAACGGACGCAAGCGAAAAGAGTGTGTGTGTACACACTCATCGCAATATATGCGTATGTGTGCGTGATGAGGCGTTCTCAGCAGAACTTGTTTACCAGCGATAAGGCGACGCGTTTGGGTCAGGAGCATCATGGCTGATAAGGCGTAGGTTCCGCGGGTTTCCAGGGGGAACTCTCGTTGGGGGTAGACATAGCTGAGAAATTATTACAATCGAGTTCATCAAGTTGTCCGCTCAAATAACCACCGAAAATAGGTTCGAGGTTGGGTCATAGATTTCTGGACCACTCTCAATTGGATTGCGACATAGCCCGAACTTTCAACGAATTAATTGAATTCTGGGCTGATAAGATTTCTAATAGTGTGATGATGTTCGCAGGCAAAGCCGATTCCAAAGATGAGCAGCCCTCTCCCCCGAGTTGACATCGACAAGCCGAAATTTGACCAGGAGACATATGTGGGCCGGGCAAAGCATTTCGCCCTGGTCACCAACCCGCTCAATGTTTTGGCGACCGGTGCACAGCTAGAGGAAGCCCGCCAGATCGTGTTGAACTACCGGGCTGGAAAGGATGTGCCGCAGTGCAAGACCATTGATGACGTATGGCGCGCCAAGTACCTGTACGATTCGGCGTTCCACCCGGAGACGGGCGAGAAGCAGCTGGTCATCGGACGCATGTCCGCCCAAATGCCCATGAACACGATCATCACCGGCGGTGAGTGCGATTCAATTGAGCTATTTCAACCATTTGCTTCCGCGCTTTGATTAATTCGAGCACAATAATGTGATGATGCTTTCACTTTTCAGGCATGATGGCCTTCTACAAAAGCACGGGCGCCGTTGTCTTCTGGCAGTGGTGTAATCAGACGTTCAATGCCATTGTCAACTACACGAACCGCTCGGGCACCTCCCCGATCAGCAAGCCGTAGGTACCCGATCCGTAGCCGAAGTGCCTGAGTACTAAACTGCTAAATCACTCTGCCTAGGCAACTGTTGACCTCGTACTGCCTGGCAACTGGAGGAGCCCTGGTTACGGCCCTCTCACTGAACAGGGCGGTGAAGAACATGAACCCGCTCCTGGGCCGGCTGGTGCCCCTCGTTGCTGTGGGAGCGGCCAACTGTATCAACATCCCCTGCATGCGGATGCAGTAAGTAAAATGTAACACCTTCGGACTGTTCTGATGCTCTTAATGCATTTTTTCAGGGAGCTGCAGAACGGAGTGGTGCTGTTGGATGAAGAAAACAAGGAAATGGGTGTCTCCAAGAAAGCCGCCTGTTTGGGTATTTCGGCAGTAATTCTGAGTCGGATTTCCATGGCCATCCCTGGAATGAGTAAGTTCATCAAAACGGGTTCGCCGAACTGGCTAAATACATATGCATGTATTTTCCTACAGCCTTGACTCCAATGCTCATGAATGCCCTGGAGAAGAGAGGCTTCCTGGCCAAGTTTCCCCGATCCAACGCCCCTATCCAAGTGCTCTTCTGCGGCTTCGTGCTGATCTTTGCCACTCCCCTTGGGTGTGCATTCTTCAAGCAACGTGCCGGTATCAATGTGGATAGCCTGGAGCCGGAGGTGCGCGACAGCATCAAGAAGGAGCGACCTGACCTTGAGACCGTGTGGTTCAACAAGGGTCTTTAAACCCAACGCGCAACCTATGAGCTTAACGAAGACAATACTGTTTGTTTAAGACACATATTTATTTAATCACTATGCATTTATCAGCATTTCTACGGGTTCGGTTTGAGGTGCCCGTTGAGTTTGGTTGGAATTACTCATGAGATTATTATTAGCCCACATGCATATACCTACTGTGTACCCCCAAGCGAAAACGGAAGGATCCAATGTATGTAATGTATTTATGTGTAAAAGTGAAAAGAAAAACTATTCAATAAATTTCTGTTAAGTGTTGAATTTTAACCGCTGTTTTACAATTTTACATTTCTCGGTTCGGGTTTCCCGGGTCAGTTTCAGTTTAAATGCATTTTTAAATCAAGAGACGACTAGCTTTGGGGTCCGAAGCTAAGAATACCCTTGCAGACCAGTTGCCTTGAAACCGTTTGATAGTTTGTATGGCAGCTATAGGACTACGTTCCTATATTCTATAGCGTCCGATTCCGGCCATTTCGACTTATATACCAGCAACAGATATGTAGAAGGGTTGGTGCAAAGTTTCATCCCGATAGCTGAGAGACAAGTTTGGGTAGAAACAGACCGACGGACAGACAGACAAGCAGACGAAAAGACAGACGGACATGGATCAAGAATATATATACTTTATTGGGTCCTAGATGTCTCCTTCAGTACTTTGCATGCATCTGGTCAAAATTATAATACCCTCTGCAAGGGTATAATTACCATAATTTAAATTAGTATTGTTAACTATTATTTTCTAGCCGTTATTTTCCAATTGGAGTCTTAATTGTTCTAATGGGGAAAGTTTGTAATTTAATCGTTATGGGTTACAGTTTGAATTGTTTTGAATGTGCAATCCAAATATTTTTATTGAATGCCATTAATGTATGCTAATTGTTAAATTGAATCAGGCAGTTTTATATCTTCTCTTTTTCGTGTGATGGGGAAAATAAAAAATATTATTTCTGTTAAGTTTTGTGTTTTGATCCAAATTTTTTTGTAATGCATTCATTTAGGTTTTTTTGTATTCATACAAAATGTTATTGTAACCGTTAAACTAATTGGATTTTTGGAAACGTATATTTCTGTTAACGTTTCATTTTATCAGATGCTTTCCAATTTGACTGTTTCTCGTGTGCCTATTTGTTACTATTGCATTTTGAGCCGCATTTTCCGATTAAATTAAATATTTAAAATAAATATAATTAAGTGGAGAGTCGAAATGATCTACTGGATGAACTCAAAAAATGTGCGGTTAGCGTTCGAATTAAATGCGTGCATTCCAAATAATCAATCCCGTGCATGCAAATAAAAACAGAAACTAACAAATTATTATAAGTCGGTTGAACTCTACAGATGTGTCCAGTTGGATTCCATGTTGTTTGATAGGGAAAAAATAGTTTAAGTGCTTACATTTCATACACAACATTTCTGTTATTTACTCTATGGTCTAATATTCGGACCCTGTTAACTGTAACACTTTTTTAAATCAGGCGTATTCCCGATTTGTTTGAATTTAAGTATTAGTTTGTAAAAGTATCAACATAAAATAATTATTCATTTAATTATTGAAGAACAATATTTATAAACAATTTTTTGATTTAATGGTTTTTAATGTGTAAAACTACATCTAAAATATTTCAGCTTATTGGTAAATTTGAATCTTTATCATCCCTTTGAAGCGTCCGACCGGGCGAATGGCAGTTACGACAATACCTGTCGTCTATCGTTATCGCGCCAGTGCAACCGTGCGCACAATCGTGGCTTGTTCATACCTATCTGCAGCTCGTCTTCTCAGGCTCCGCTTTGTTTTTATTTAATTCAACTTTAATTTTCGACGTTCGTAAATATAATTTACGTTTAATTGGTTAGTATAACTGCAAATCCGGGGGCTTATTCATTCAGCAAAACCCTGACATCCGGCGCGCCATATTTAAAAGCGTGCGATTGGGGGAGACAAATTCCCAATTAAGGTGTGGTTTGGCTGTTGACTAAGCGAGACTTCAATTAACAAGGGCGGGGGCTCTTGTAAATTAAAGTACTTATTGGAAGATGAACAACTTTGATATATTCCTATATTAGAAGCGATTATGCATATACTTTGCATATAAAATCAGTTTACTAGTTAATGTGGTCTTTGGATTTCATTAAGTAAAGCTCACGACCACGCCTTGTCATACGCACACTCACACTCTTGCACTTCGCACAGCGATCCGTAGTGGATTACCAATACAAATTGAACAAGACCGTTGGGTTTGTTTACAAACTGTTTGTTTATACTTTTCGTTGTTGAAAATAAACAATACTATTTATTATCTTGCTTGCAGACTCCGAAATTCGCCGAAAATGTGCCTTTAGTCTATTGTGCGACGACATCTGAAGCAGTTCCCACGCCGCAATAAGTTCGCATCCAGCCAGTATGCCACGCAAACGCGACCTCCTGGCCGGCTTGTTGCCGCTCTATTTATTTAGCCTGGCAACGGCCCAACTCCCCGGTGACCTACCTCCGGGCCAGCCGGATCTGGGGCAGCAGCCCCAGCAACCTCAGTCATATCAGCCCACCTACAACAAGGACTACGCGCCGCGCTACAATCCCTTGTATACGGGACAGCAGCCGGGTCAGGAAACGACGCAGTACGACAATCCCCTGCTGAACAACCAGAACCCCAACAGGGGGTACTATGACGGTAACCGGGGATTGGGAGTAAACGAAGGAGGCCTGGGCGGCAGTGTGGGCGGGCCCGGGAACAACCTGGGTGGAGGTATAGGCGGTCTTGGACCCCAGTACGATCCCTTCAATCGCAACAGCATCGGGAATGCTGCGGGAGTCAATTACCGCGACATCTACACTGACGAGGACAACTTCTGTCCGGAGCACTGGGTCTCGTTTAGGCAATCTTGCTTCCGATTCATTCGTTCGCCCAAGCGCAACTGGGCGGAGGCGAAAAAGATCTGCAAAGCCTACAATGCAGACCTGCTTAACGTGGACAATGTGGAGAAGCACGCATTTATACTCAAGAATCTTATATTGCAAAATCACAGGCAGAACCGATTCTTTATATCCGCCCGGCAGACAGGCCCGCAGAACTGGGTCAACGATGACAACACCCAACTGGTGCACATCGAGGATTCCTTTTCATTCGACGAGAATATTCCCCTGGAGAACGAAGATTTGCATGACAACCGGTTCCTGGTGCAGAACGACCTTAACAACAGGAATCTCAACAATCCGAATCAGTTTTACAACGCCTTGCCCGGAACCGTCAATCAGCGGAATCAGAACAACCTGCGTGGGTTTATAGGTGAGTGGGATGCCACCTTCGCTCAGAAGTATATTAACTATTTTTGTATTTTAAAATTAAGGTCCTAACCAGCCTTATGGAGACAATGGCTATGTACGCGACCGCGTTGTGTACGCATTCTCCAAAAAGCGCGATCGCTGGATGTTCATGCCAGCCTACGAAATCGAACTGAATCTGTTCATCTGCGAATCCAAGGTGCTCTACAGCCCAGATAACGTCAACATTAAGCTGGACGACAAGCGTCCTTACCACTATGGCCTCGACATCCGCGACATGGAGCGCATTCCCCGGGGTCCCTATTTCGTTAGGCAGCCCAACGATACTACCTTCGATGTGAACAAAAACCGATTGATCAATGACGTCACCTTAAGCTGCCTGGCCGGTGGTTTTCCCACGCCCTCCTACTACTGGTATCGCGAGGTGTACGTTAATGACACCCTGGAGTACCAGAAGATCGATCCTCTGGTGCAGGACCGATACACAATTTCGGGTGGCAACCTGATTATATATGAGCCAAAGCAGGCGCTGGACCAGGGCGCCTACCACTGTGTTGCGGAAAACAAATTTGGTCGCGTCCGATCGGAAAGCGCTCACCTAAACTTTGGCTTCATCATGGAGTTCAATCTAAAGCGTTCGTCGGAGACGAGCGATATGAACTGGGGCAAATCGATATTCTGCGACCCGCCTCAGCACTATCCCGATGTGCGTTACTACTGGGCGCGCGACTACTTCCCCAACTTCGTGGAGGAGGATCAGCGTGTGTTTGTCTCGCGCGATGGTGCTCTCTACTTCTCATTTATAGAAACGGTAGACCGCGCAAACTACTCTTGCACTGTGCAGACGCTGGTATCGGATACTGGACGCAACGGACCCTTCTTTGCGCTGCGCGTGGTGCCGAACAGCAATTACCAAGCGCTGATATTCGCCAACACCTTCCCCAAAGTCTTTCCCGAGGCGCCGGTGGCCGGCGACGAAATCCGCCTGGAGTGCATGGCCTTCGGGTATCCGATACCCTCCTACAACTGGACACGACAGGGCCAGCCATTGCAACGCAATACCTACACTTCCAACTATGGGCGCGTGCTGATTATTCAGAATGCGACCACCAACGATAATGGAGAGTATACCTGCACCATTACCAATCCACGCAAGACTTTGGTGAAGAGCATCTACATCAATATCCAAATGCGACCCGAGTTCACCATTCCACTAAAGGACATGATTAAGGACTACAACAGCGACGTGACGTTCATTTGCGAGGCCTTCGCCATTCCGGATGCGAACTACACTTGGTACAAAAATGCAGAACGTTTGGATCCCCTTACCATCAACCGCGACCGTTATATCATCCAGGACAATGTACTGACCATCAAGTTTCTGGAAAAGGATAAGGACGAGGGCATGTACCAGTGTGGAGCCAAAAATCAGCTGAAAATGTCCTTCTCTTCGGCGCAACTGCGAGTGCTCTCTATGAAGCCTTCCTTTAAGAAGCACCCACTCGAGTCCGAAGTTTATGCCGTCTACAATGGCAACACCACAATTGTTTGTGATCCTGAAGCGGCTCCGCGCCCAAAATTCCAATGGAAAAAGGATGGCCAGCTATTGGGCTCGGGAGGCCACCGGCGCATCCTTCCAAGCGGCACACTAACCATAGCACCCACATCGCGGGACGATGAGGGCATCTACACCTGCGTTGCTTCGAACCAAGCGGGCACGGACGAGTCCCATGCTCGCGTCATTGTTTTACGTAAGAAAATTTTAATATTTTTAAACTGTAATTACTTATAATTAACTTTTTTTGCAGAGGAAATCCGCTTCTTGCAAACCCCACCTCAGCGCATCGTTACCAAGGAGCATGACCTAATTTACCTGCACTGCGAGGCCGCCTACGATGAGCTACTGGACATTGCCTACGTGTGGAAACATAATGGCGAAATCCTGAAAAACAATCACGACGGCACCGGTCGCATAGTAAGATAAATGCAAACTAGGTCTACGATTGAGAAAATAAAAAAAAAATTTTATTTCAGGTCGTTGAGAGGAACAGTTTGACGGTGCACAACACCACCATGCGGGATGCGGGCGACTATGAGTGCGTTGTTAAGTCGGCGGTCAACGAGATCAGCAGCAAGACTAGCGTGGTCATTGAGGGGGCCCCCGGCGCTCCAGGCGGTGTCCAGGTGATTCAGATAAGTAAGACGAAGGCCATCATCGAGTGGGTGGACGGAGCTAGCAACGGCCGTGCCATCCGCTACTACAACATCCTGGGGCGCACCCAATGGAACCGCACATGGGTGAACGTCTCGACCCATCTACAGGCGCGTGAGGTTGATCGGTACACGTCCCGTCAGCAGGCTGAAGTGACAAACCTAACACCCTGGTCAGCCTACGAGTTCAGCGTGACTGCCGTAAATGACCTGGGCATTGGAACGCCATCCGCGCCATCGCCCATCTACAGTACCTACGAGGACAAGCCATACATCGCCCCCAGGAATGTGGGTGGCGGCGGTGGCAAGATTGGGGACTTAACAATTACCTGGGACCCGCTTCTGCCACAGGAGCAGCACAGCCATGGCATTCACTACAAGGTCTTTTGGAAACTGAAGGGCGCCCTTGAGTGGGCGTCGGATGAGATCAAGAAGCAGGACCACATGGGCGTGGCTGTTGTGAATATTCCGCTCAACAACTACTACACGGAGTACGAGGTAAAGGTGCAGGCCATCAACAACATTGGCAAGGGTCCAGAGAGTGGAATAGCAATCATCCACTCAGCCGAGGACATGCCACAAGTGGCTCCGCAGAAACCCTTTGCTCTCGCCTTTAACTCCACCTGCTTCAATGTCACATGGCAGCCGATTGACATGTCCCGCGAGAACATTCGCGGCAAACTGATTGGACACAGGGTAAAGTTAAGCAAAGACTTTAAATTTAAACCCACATTACATTTATCTGTTTTGGTTTAGTTGAAATACTGGAAGACCACGCACCAAGAAGAGGACTCTGTGTACTATCTCTCGCGCACTACAAGAAATTGGGCTCTTATTGTGGGTCTGCAGCCGGACACCTATTACTTTGTGAAGGTCATGGCATATAATGCAGCGGGAGAAGGCCCCGAAAGCGAACGTTTTGAAGGTTGGTTATAAAATGCGGAATTAAAAAAAAAATAGATTGAAGTTAACACTTGGTATTACAGAGCGGACATACCGCAAGGCACCACAGAAGCCACCGTCTTCGGTTCATGTCTACGGAATAAACCCCTCCACGGTGCGGGTAGTGTGGCGGTACGTCTCGCCATCGCAGGACGAGGAACCTATAGAGGGTTATAAGGTAAGCTAACTGGTCTTGCTAACAAAAACCAAATTAATAACACGCTACGCCTTGTAGGTACGCATTTGGGAGACCGACCAGAATATGATTACCGCCAACAACACGATTATACCAATCGGAAACAAATTGGAGTCCTTCATCAACACCCTAACGCCAGGCAAGAGCTACAATATGCGAGTGCTTGCCTACAGCAACGGAGGCGACGGTCGGATGTCCAGTCCTACGCTCCGCTTCCAAATGGGCAAGACTACACGCAATGCGGCCAACACGCGCCATGGTCACAACATCAACACGGCGTTGATCATGAGCACATTGCTGCTCATCTCCACCTTTTTCTACACAAGCCATTGATCGAAGCACAAATCGCGAGGCAGATAGACAGTAAGAAACGAATTCGCGTCCAGGATTAGACGAAGCGCACATCCAGTATCCAAGAGTCTCTTTTAGCAGTTAAACAGATCGAAATGCATTCCGTTCTAATTTTAAACCTGAAGGTAACCAAATCGAATTGAGCATACGTAGGCGTACGCACGGAAATAATAG
This sequence comes from Drosophila setifemur, assembly GCA_021224005.1. Taxonomy (NCBI): domain Eukaryota; kingdom Metazoa; phylum Arthropoda; class Insecta; order Diptera; family Drosophilidae; genus Drosophila; species Drosophila setifemur. The sequence continues at coordinate 1,944,951 of JAJJHY010010948.1, read as the reverse complement.
TTCATACATATTATAACTACTTAAGAAAGTGACCTTATATAAGAGTAAGTAGCCCAAAATGGAAAATCGAAACATTTTACAAATATTTTTTGACCACTTTTCGGATTTAGCAACGAAGAAAGTACATTAGTTAGATTATATCAGGTTTCGCATTTGTTTAATCTCCGTTCTCGAGTTCCCAGACAATCCATAATGTCATGTGAATGCAATTCCGTCCAATTTAAATATTTTCGAAAACAAATAAACGTATAACTTTCCAATTAAGTAAAGTTAATGTCTCATTGGGAAGGTTTGGTATTTTTAAAAAGTTGGGCATTATTAAGATTATATCAGGTTTCGCATTTCTTTTATATTCCGTTTTTTTCAACTCCCAAAGGTTCGATTCCATCCATTTTAAAAGTTTTCCAAAAACAAAAAAAAATATATATTGTAATTTTAACAATTAATTTTGGTATTTTTTTTGGAATATCAAACAAAACGCAACAGATGGTAAGATCAGGAACCGCTTCAGTGCAGAAACCTGCCTGCAAATTATGCCGGTTTTTATAGCTATACATCTTTAAATCAAAATTTGTTTAATTTTACTCAAAAATTTTACTTAAAAATTTCCCCAAAAGCTGTCCTTTCAAGATTTGAGTTTCACTTAAAATTTTTTTTCGGAATTTCAAATGAAACAGCTGGATCGGTCCAGGACCGTTTTTTTAATATTTGGAGATATTTTGAAAATTACTCAAGAATTTACCGCATATTGACTATATTTTAAATTTAACTCATGGCAAAAAAAGGATTCGTTTCAGCTTTTTACACAAGCGGGCTTTCCAAGAGAGCTGCGGTATTTTAAGCCGTTCGTTACACAGTTGGTATTTTGCGGTAAAATAGGCTGGCCTCTTTTGGGGCTAAACTATGGTCACACTGCCCCGAAGCTAACTAAGTAAAATCGCAAAGTAGATAAATGCTTAGGGTAACAATGGTTTTATAACGCACGTCCATTGGCACTGGACTCCTGAATACAAATACTAACGAACCGCCCAAGGCACACGCCTTCCAGTTAATAGAACCGGCGGCTGGTGAGCACGATGTCCAAGGCGAACGGCTGGAATGGGTGTGGAGCGGGAACGGGAGTGGGACTGGGGATGGGAGTGCACGGGAACGGCACCAGCGCCTCCTTGCACTCCTCCGCTGCCAAGTACTCGCGCAGCACGGAACTGCGGCGCGTCGAGGACAACGACATCTACCGGCTGTCCAAGATCCTCGATGAGAACGCTTGCTGGCGCAAGCTCATGTCGATCATACCCAAGGGTCTGGATGTGCAGACTAGCAGCGCAGCCGGTGGACTCAACTTTCCGAGTGCAGTGAAGAAGGGATTCAAATATACGACGCAGGATGTGCGTCAGATTGACGAGGCTGCTAACAGGGCGGCGGACCAGAGCAAGTCCCAGATGATGATCGACGAGTGGAAGACGTCGGGAAAGTTGCACGAGCGTCCCACTGTGGGGGTGCTTCTCCAGTTGCTGGTGCAGGCCGAGTTGTTCAGTGCGGCCGATTTCGTGGCTTTGGACTTCCTGAGTGGTGGGTAGATCTGAATTACTTTTCTGAGTTGTCCTTTAGCTTTTCGTGTTTCTTTTGCCACAGAGCCCACACCCGACCGCCCGGCGGATGGTCCAGCAGCGCCCATCAGCCTGGACTGGTCCGAACTGGTGGACGAGGACATGGACGTGGACAACGAGGTTCTCAGTCCCGCCACCTTAAACGCGGCAGCACAGGGAAGTGTTGGCCTGAACCTGGACAACTTTGATAAGAAAATCCTGCCCAGGGACAAGAGTCTGCCGCAGCCTTCGGAGAATGTTCCACCATTAGCCCCGCCCCGTGCCTCTCGCTTGCAAAGGGAGTCTGCCAGCTCAAGGAATGCCACCTCAACAGGAACAGGGTCAACGGCGCCCAACATGCCCAATCTGACAATTCTCAATCCCAGCGAACAAGTGCAGCAGACGGAGCAGGTGCACCAACCTCACCCGCAAAACATCCCGAATCTGTCCATACTCATTGCAAGCTCAGCGGCCTCGATGACGACGATTTCCACTTCGTTGGGGCCTCCCAACAGCCAATCCAGCTCCACCGACGGGCCAAACATACCACAAATTACGCTCTTAATTGACGATCCACCCGCTACTGCAACTGTAGCGGCAACGGTAACGAGCTCAAATAATTTGCCAATGATAAGCGCTTTAAATCTGAACACTGACAATGGCGAGGGCGCAGACAGCAGAAGCTCGAGCAGCTTAAGCAATGACGAGGACGAAGTGGATGGTGACTTCGCTGATGCCTCACTGCCAAACATAAGTAACTCAGAGCAGCACAATTCCAACAACGACTCCAGCCTGACCACGGTCACTGGGACAAGCGGTGATAACAGCTTCGAGCTGACCAACGACTCCAGCTCCACATCGAATGACGACTACGGCGGGAACATTCCGAACCTGAGTGAACTGCAGCCGTAGGGAGCCGTCCATAGAGTTGATTTCCATGAGCCAGACATTCCGTTACCCATTCTAGCTTAAGTTATGTTTGTGCAACCTGCGTATATAATATTTAAATGTTTGCAAACGTCGACGTGTAAATGTGGACCCGGTCTATTATGTTTACTGCATTAAGGTCCAATAGAATCTAAGATGCAAACTTTGACATACAACTGTTTTTTGTCCATATCACACGGCTACTGACATAGTCCATGACAAGTACGGCAATATTAAATATTTCCGTTTCGAGAAAGCCATATGTATGTAACCAAACAACCGATTGTAACAAATTTTGTATGTTTTACAAAGTACGCATTGTTTTTCAAGTATAAATATACTGAAAACGAAAATGGGTTTCACTGAGGGCTCTCTTCACTACTAAGATGATAAGTCAAGTTAAGCGAGAAAATCGCGTATTAATTGCGATATCAATGTCCCAATTCAAAAAGATAATGGAGTCGAAAATGAATAGTTGTACGCATTACAAAAATATGATCAAAAGTATGTGTAATAGGAAGGGATAATTAATTAGAAAGGGAGAGAACTATCGGGGATCTTATACTTTTACATATCAATAAAGCTCAGTTGCTGTAACGCAAAGTTCGTAGCTTATATAAAACATGATTAATCAAGCTTTATTTAACACTTAGGTAATGTTTGTTTGACCCCATCGATCGTACGGCAACTTTGATATTCTGCGAGGCGACCAGTTCCACAATTTTATTGGTCTGCACATATTATTTTGATAACATTTTATTTTAATTGAGCAACAAAATCGGGAGGAAACGAACGAATGATATGAGCAGGCAGACGCCTGATAATAAATGTACATACACATGTATATACATATATAGTTATTTATTATTAGCTCTCCGTAAGGTATTAAAATAGGCTATTTTTATTTTTAATATTTAGAATTATATTTAAAGCCACTACAAACATAAAATCAATATGTTTTCAAATATGAAATTTAAATGAATCACAAATAAATGTAATAAACTACTGAAAAGCATGTCTATATCAGCTCATCTCTCTCAGCTATTAACGAAAGTCAGAAAAAACATTTTCTGCATTCCCAAATACAAATCGAAATTATAATAATCTTTTTAAGAGATTGAATTAAAAGCATTCGATATATGCATTTAATTAATAACGTTAATATCACAATTTTTTTCACTTCTGTTTTGGGTCAATTGTTTTAAATTATTTATAGAATATAGGGTATTACACCAATTTCTTGTTTACACACACATAAATATATTTTCGTTTTCATGTTAGTATTTCTTTTATTTTCTCTTTGAGAATACAAAGAATATAATATACGCCTGTTTTTATATACATCTTTACCTTGCTGTGCGGTTTAGTGAAAGACTAAATAATATATGCAAAATGAGTTTCAATTCAATACTATTTAAATTCAATAAATTCACAATAAAATATAGCTGTTTATGTGTGGTGGTTACAAAATTAAATTTTGGGACTTTATGATACGAAATGCATAAAGTGACCGTTAGCTCGGTCTCTTAGCATTTAATAAGCTAAATTGCCAACACAGGCAGCCTCGTAAATAAATATTCAGTGTCGTAAAACGTCTCAAAAGCTGCTATATCGATATTTTCCCCCACAGTGCAGACACTTTAGCAATCAAGAAACGACACATCAACAACCACAACAACAACCAGAAACAGGACGAGGACATCAGAATAACATCGACCCACAGATCCATCTATTTCAGTAGTAATCCTAGACAAGACGTCGACGTAGTGTGTACCTTGGCCAGCTCGCTTCGCGGAATCAGCCAACATTTTTCGCAACATGGACGAGTCGGAACTGCTCTTCAATCTGTTCTACTTTTTGTTGTGCATGGTTATCATTTACCCCCCGGAGGAGTTCCAACGCCTGGGATTCACCATCGAGCAGTTGCTGGCGCGATTTCTGGGCGAGGAGGACCTGGACTTCGTTGGATACCATCTGCGCCGCACCTCGCTTAATCTATTCGTGCACTCCTGCCTGCCGTTCTCCTACTTTCTGATCCACAGACTCAAGTTCTCCGTCTTTGCCACGCAAGAGCCTCTCGAGGACTCGGAACTCGATCCGGACTTCCCCATGCCCCAGGAGGCGGTGGCCTTCAAAACGCTTACGTGGAAGACTGCTCAGCGGTTCAGTGTTTTGGCCGTGCTCGCTGTGCCAGCTCTCATCTTCAACTGGCACCAGCAGAACTGGAAGCGGCATCCAATCAATAAGGCGCTGTCCAAGTACTCAAACAGTCCGGGCAATTACAGTTCCGTGGCCAGCGACATCAGCACCGAGTTCCGGCGGCCGGACATTTATAAGAAGAAACTGAACTCTATCAGCACGGTGATTGCGACCGAGAACTGGATAATAAAGACTACCATGTACAACGTGCATTTTGCCCATCAGAGCAACACTGCGCTTAGCGTGGCGAAGGTCTGTTAGTTGTGGATTATCGGTCAATTATTGTTTGAATTCACTTTCCCTGCAGGCAGAGACGTACAACATTTCCCATCACGATCAGAACGACACTCTGCAGATGATCAGCATCATTGTGCGGCCGATGCGTCAGGGAGTGGCTGATTTTCACATACGCATCAATGCCCTGGAGTTCAGGAACCTGGAGGATCGTGTGAGGCGTCCCATATCCATACCTTCTAACATTCAGTTCCACCGCAACGTCATCGACCGCTTCGTGGACGTCTTCAAGGCCCAAGTGGCCCAGAATCCCATCTTCTACGCGGAGGCTACCACGGAGAAGTGCTTCGCCTGCATGCTGAATGAGCCGAACACGAAGATTCGCAAGCAGTGTGCCGACGTGGATCGGAACGGCGTTCCATTAACGGACGAGGCGTGTTGCTCCAACTGTTATTGCCGGCCCATGTGGTGTGTGGAGTGCCTGGCCCGGTGGTTCGCCGCGCGTCAAACCAATGTAGATCGCGAGGTGTGGCTAGAGCAGAAGTGCACCTGTCCCATGTGCCGGGCAAAGTTCTGTGTTCTCGACGTGAGCTTCATTCGAGCATCTGACCAGGCCGCAGCCACCCAGCACAGTGGTGCCGATAGCTCGTGATTTCCGTCTGTGTTAAGGTAACTGATCAAGAAAAACTCTTAAATCGAACCCAGTTCTTTATTGGTCAGATTTAAATGTAAACATTTTGACTATATGTAAGACGTAATGTAATTTACATAGCTATAATCCTAAAGATATGCATATAGTTTAGTGCAGTTATCACGTTTTAATACTTTTAAAATCTAAGCAAGTATGCAGGAGATAATAATTTTAATTAAGTATAATCGGTCTAAGCATGGAGTGAGGTGATCGTGTGCGCAACAAGCCTTACTAAAATTTAAATCGATGGCTCGTCAAGACGCCGGCGCTTAGTGTAGTCGTCTTCCCAAAACTAATGCATTAAGCCCCTTGTCCTACCTACCGCCTACCATTTCGTTTCTTATTCTCTCAATCTTTAACAATAAAGCGTAAGGAATATACGTAGAGAACATAGCCCCGAGCTGCCACTATCTATAAATTCGTTTCGTAAAAACTTTTATAGCTCTCCATCTTCCGCGCTAATGTTCCTGTCTTAGCGGGTGATCCTGACGATCCTGTGGCGGACGTCTTTGGCAAGGCACTGGACGAAGTGCGAGATGAGAGCTAAAAGAAGAGATTTTCAGTTAGAGTTATCTTAAAAAGAAAATACAAAATTAATTGCTGCATTATATTTGCCCAAATGCCTCTTATCGCCGCAGTCAGCAATCACAGACGCTCAAAACTAATCAGAAGACATGTATCCCAGTAATGTTTATGATTTGGCACCAGATTTTAATCGAATCTCACCGTATTTATTCGCAAAGCTTTTTCGGACAGGTTGCCGCCAATACGTGCACAGCCACTTATGGGTCTATATATAATTCATATATGAAACGATATTCGCAATAGCTTGTACGAGTATATTCCAACACACGCATATGTGCTTTGACGTTAAAAAAGGTTTGGTTGCTGTTTGTTGTTATTTTCAGGTTTTGGTTTATATATATTGATAAGGAGGTTCTTTTTTGCAAATGTATGATAGTGGTAACCAACCTGTTGAGGGACTGTTTCTAATATTGTTTAGCTTTATCATATAGTTTTCATAATATAAGCATTTTCTGTCAAAGGTTTCACTTGAAAACGACGGAGTTTGCTATGAATAAATTATTACAGAACAAAAATTATATAATTTCTGTAGACAAGAGTAGAGTTGATTAAGGAAAAAGTTTAGATAATCCACAGGACGGCAAAGCTGTTTTTGTATATTTTCAATAATAATAATCGTGGTCTTATCATCTAGATCCTTCCAAATAGAAAATTACTTTCTTAATATGATACTTTAATGCTTAAACAATGCAGAGAAAGTAGGATTTCAATTTATCGTTAGTTTATTGACTATTTCTTCAACACTAAGAATTCATTTTGTGAAGACTTTAACTTGTTTGCTAATTGAAATAATTTTCTACCTTTTTTAAATTATTTTCTTACTTAAACAAATGAATTTAAGCAATTCTAAAATATATCCCGTAGACATATTAAATTGATTTCTTTCCATTTAGTCATTGTAATATAAGCTTAAGCTTAAACAATATGTTGAGGTATGAATGTAAGAAATGAAAGTTACCAGCTCCTAAGGTAAATCTTAAACTTTCGTGCGTAAACCCTAAAAAAATGGAATGATATGGTTATTTGTTAATTGATTTTTGAGCTTTTGATTTTGTCTCTAAATTCAACTATCGTGACACTCTTCTCCGTTTCTCCCAAGTTCAATGCTCACACGATGGTGACTCGTCATAAGTAACCGGACAAGCAATCGATCGGTCAATGCATTTGCGTTGCGTAATTTGCTCAGCAAAAAACAATACACACCCTCCTGTGGGACACCCCCACTCATCACAATTTCGCACTTCGGCTGTCGGTGTGGTCATGAATTTGATGCGTTGCCAAATTTAACCCAGTCGCATGCCTTCTTAACTTGACTCTTGGGTGCACTTTTTACACGAACGTTACATGTGTAGGTGTTTTTTATACAAAATCGGGGATGTATTCTTATTATATGGTATTCTGACGAATTTTAGTCACTCTCACTGGGGTCGACGTCGTCATGACGCCAGTTAATGGGCATATAAAGTTTCCAGCAAGGTGTGTTTGTCGGTCGGGTCGGTGTCTCAGGTGAACATTCAAAGCAGAAAGCGACAAGAAAAAAAAAACAATAACATGTTCATACATATTGATCTTGCACATGACTTTGTTGTCGCTTCAGCTTTTGTGTACTTTTTGTACTTGCAGATCGCGATTTTGTTGCTTTTTGAGTTTTTGATAAATGGCAAAATAAACAAAGCAAAACAAAACAAAGCCAAAGAAGAACGCAATGTTTTGAGTGCATTTTATGGGGCTTTTATGGGCCTTTTTTGTCTGGAGTTGTTTCAAATTGTTCACTTTATACAACCCTTTTACGACATATTCGTATACTGAACTGCGGAATTAAGTATACACCATAATGTATATACTAAAGGATTTGGCGCAGAGGTGAAAACCTGTCATATCTCAAAGTACTTCAACAGAGTCTTTTTTAAGTGCGACGAATCAAAAAGTTCCCTTTACAATCTAATCTAATCACTGCTTAGTTTTTACTTACATATAAATCTTAGTCAAACTTCTCATCTAAGGGCAAAGTACGCGAGTATTGGAGTTTTAATCTGAGCACTTTGTGATTTTTCTAGAGTTTTAAAAGGATTTCAAAAATAAAGTGCAACATTATTATAAAATCAAGTTCTGCAATCGAACATTTTTTTTAACTAAGGGCAATTAGAGTAAAAGTTCGCAGGGCCTCGTTTTGGTTGTTGAAAGAAAAAATCGCAATAACTTCAAAAACTTCCTATGCACTTGCAAGTTCTGTTACTGTTTCCAGGCCTTATCACATCAAACCATACATCCGTTTTGTTAACGAGCACTTCCGTTTAAACATTCATGAAGTTGCTTTGCATTTTTTTTTTTAGTACGATCTACCCGAAGGGTACGAATCTAAGAACTCAAAGTTTTGTGCAGATTTCAGCTGTAATTTACAAATTAGATCAACTTGGCTTGCAATTCCTTTTGTTTAATTGGTTGGACGGACAGATATGAATAAGGAGTAAGTGGGAGCGGCGAACCTTTTCGTTTTCTTTCGAGGATCCGGCCGAACTGTGCGCGTCAAAGAGCTTTCCGTCGACAGCATCCCGCTTCTTGTTTTTTGACCTGAAGCGTCCGGAGCGAGAGATGGAAAAGTTCCGCCACTGGTGGCTGTACTCGCACCTGGTCTCCTCCTCATTGAGAACGCTGTCCAGGTAGTGGATTGTCGGCTCGTGGGCGGCTGCCATCGTGTTGCTTTCCACTGCAGCAATAAGAAGATGAAGCGGAAGGGAACTAGTGTTCGGATACGACCCAGTTCACTCTTTGGCGTTTCCGATTCTATTGGTATTGATAACGCGGAACACTAGCGATAAGCGCACTCGCACTTGAACTGGATCAGTTGTCTTTTAGTTTTATTTGCTGCCGTTGCCTTTGCCAATAAGGTGACGGTGGTTGGTGGTGTTGACGCGTGGGCTGGGCCGCTCAGTGGTTCCCGTGGCGCGTGTGGTCTGCGACTGCGGGAGAGTTCCCATCGTATCTGCTATTAACCGAAATCGCACAAACGACAACGACACCACTGCGCGACGCCGGCGTCGAGGCTGACTCCAGGCCGCTCCGCTCCAGCACAAAGAACAAACGCGGCTCATTGGAGCCTGAAAGCAAGAACAGGTGGGCTAGCACACACACATGCGCAACCCGTCAGTGCTGTCGGATCGAACGGAGTATCAGCCAAAGGTGGCTAAAATATAAAAACAACTTTATTTTTAAAACGTCCAAAAATGTCGAAAAAACTATATTTAATCGAGGTTCAAAATGAATTTATCTGGGTTAATGTTTTTCATTTTTCAAAGCCTTATTACTAAGCTTTAACATAAATTGACAAGTCTTTGTAACCACAGGTCACAATCCCCATTCGCCTAACCAAAAACTTCTGGTAATATGATAATATTTAATATATTAGCAAAACGTGTTTAACCGTTCCCCCAAGTTCCAATATGTTAAATAGTTTTTTCCACCCCAGTAAACTTTTAAATAAGAAAATAAAAAACAAACGACGTTTAATAGAATCTTATCGGTTTTATTGTATCAGATTTTTAGTTATTGTATTGTAATTATTGTGCTAACTATCTTCTATCTAGTAGCAGTGACCTATGTAGACGATCGCCCATGGTGTTCTGTATCATAGCCCACCGAAACAATTTCGAACTCCGACTTTAAACGTAATTGCGGGAGGGGGAGCATCACTGGGCACCCGGTATTGTGTAAGCGCCTGTTAATTTGAACAGTATTGGTATTGGTCATTCCATCTTCATCCGACTTCGCTAAACTGATCAATACCCCGAAAAAATGAAAGCGATGGTTAGCTACGAAGGTCTCCAGCAGATTTATGTTTATGGGTAAATGTACGACTAGCAAGCAGGGTATAGGGTAGTCGGTTTCGTTCGCACACCGTATTTCCCAAATACACACAGATATATCAAGCTCTGCCTGTGTTGCCGATGATAAGCGCAAATAGACAAAACAAACATACAACTTGCTAACAATTATAAATGATTAGATCGCTTTTTGGAGCATTCACTTCGGACAGTTCTTTAACAGTATTTCTGACTCGATAGGAAGCAAACAGAAAACTCTTCATAAGAAATGAGAAAAAGCCACCTTTAGTGAGATGCTCGGATACAGATACAAACACGGAAAAAATCTGTATGAATCAGGCGACTGCATAAATGCAGGTTGATGGCTGGTATAGGTTTAATTTGTAAGCGGTCACTAAGGTGGCGAGTTTATCATCTAGAATCTTCGTGACTCAGCAGCTGGCTTATAGCGAGTGTTTAGTAAACACATTATTCACACCTTCTTGCAGCGCAGCTACCTCCATCTCGGGGGACAAACAGACCCGATCGATTCGTGTGGATTTTATCTAATCTAAGGCACGAATCACGGGTCCCGAGCGCCTGCAAATTGCAATATATTACTAGGATCTTCAGGTGGACTGTAGTCCAAAGGTCCCCCAGATTATTGAAAACATGATAACTGGAATATTATAATTATAGGTCACCCCCCTGCTGAGGGTTTCGCTTTTATTTACAGAGGCAACTTTGTAATTTACAAAAGTGGTAACGTATAAATTCAAGTGTGTGGAAGCATATACATATATAAATCCTTTATGTACTATATTGAATTTAAGTCTAAGCGGGGGCATGGCGTATTGTATAGTTGGTATTGAATTATTGTTTAACAAAATGTTTGCCAAGACTATTTGGCGATTAGTTTGAATATACATTTATTTTCCTGGTCTTTACACATAGTGCACTTTAACAATAAATTTAGCTTGATTACCTGCAGAAGCTTAACCGAATTTCCTGCATGCCTAAACGCAACTTAGGAGATGCGTGAGCGTGTTTTGCAGGTGTGAGAGGTAAAACAATCAACTTAAGACAAAAACGATAACTTGTAAAAAAAACACTTGGCCTCCCTTCCCTCCTAGACAACGCTCCCGCCGCTTTCCCCATGTTGACGATCCCGCGGGTTCACTGCGTCCATGCGCAGTGTGGGTGGCACTGGCCGCTGGTGCTGCTGCTGGTGCTGAGGCTGCTGTTGGTGCTGGTCCTGCCTTGCCATACCAGCTGCATTGTTATTGTTACGGTGCATGAAATTGCGTATATTCTCTTCCGTGTAATCCACAATCCTGCGCTTTTTGCGACGCGCGTACTGCTTTTGCTTCAAGTAGATCTTCAGGATGCCTTTAACCGTAATGAAGGTGAGACCTCCGAGCAGGGTGCGGTGCAACGTATTGTGCACAGAGTCGAATAGAATCCTACCCACAATTGACGATATGGTGGGCAGAAGAAGGGCTCCGCAGAAGACACGCGTGGCCGAAACGGGGTCGGTTAGGGCGGGTGTGGCCGGATTGCTGGGGCTCTGCTGCTCGTCTTCTTGGTTGCTTTTATAGGCAGGAGATTAAAATATGCAGGGAGATGATATTAAAGTACTTACAGGTTCGGATAGATGAGGCTCACAAAGGGAAACTTTCGCACAACAGTCCCGCGGTTTCGAATCAAGCGCAGCAGGGCATCCTCCCAACGAATAAGGCGACCAAGCACCAGGCCCACCGGGATGGCCGGCAGTCCGATCAGGAGAATTAGAGGGTCGCCCGCCTCCATGATGGACATGCCGTGCTCATGACCGACGATCTGTAGGTGGAGCGTGGATTAGCAAAGTAAATATGAACGAGATAGAATGCGATTTACCTGCAAAAATGTGACTGCCCCGTAAGTAACGGCCGTCCAGTAAAGAGAGCCCACGAAGAAGCCAGCCGCCAGGAAAGGGCTCAAGCGCTTGATAAGATTGTCCATCGCCTCCAGGACGCCACCGAATTTACCCATTTGCGGAAACACAATGATGTACTCTGTTTGACACTGCGGACAGGAGACGGAGCGCAGAGCATTCCCCTTCTGCGTCTTCTCATCGATCCAGCGGTAAAGGCAGCTCTGGTGCACCCACTTGGTGGTGCCGCGGCACTGGCAGGGCTTAACCCACGCCGCCATCCGGTTGTCCTCGTCGGTGCCGAAGCATATCCAGCAGCACCGCTCCGCCTCCAACTCCAACGGCTCAGCCCCTCCTCCGACCAGCACCGTTGTAGACGTTGCAGCATCCGTCGATTGTCCCTTGTCTGCAAGGGCAGGAGTAGGAGCAGGAGGTGTGGCGAGTGCGGGTATGTCGCTCTGTCCGGATGCAGGCTGCACGGTAAGCGTCGTGTGCTCGTGTCCAGCTGCTGCTGGAGCCGGGCCCCCGCCCGCAGAGGCCTCTACGTCAGCGGGGGGCGCTGCCGCCTTGTCAGTCATTGTCGCTGAAAATGTCACACAGTTAGTATGTAGTATATTCGTGTTAGTCGCTGCACTTGAGTTGGCTCACTTGCGTGCACTCCGTTCCCTGCACTTTGGCTCGGCCTGTTTTTGTTGATGCGGATGCTGATGTTGTTCACTGCTGTGTCGAGCGTATGTTAAACGTAATTTTATATTTTGGATTCAACGAAACCAAGGCAAAACTAATATAATTTGATATATATCTGCAGGCCAACATACGATGTTGTTTTGGTGGGGCCAGATCTTACTTGGTATTTTATTTCGTGACCGATATATGTGCAGCTAATCTGGTCACACCCGGCGATATTTTTAACTTTCAAAATAGTCAAACAAAATTATGTTTTCTTTTTTTTGGGCTCCAGTTGATCATTAAAATAGAATTTAATAAAAATCGTTTCGGAAATGTTCTGAAATGCACTCAGGGGCGCCCAGAAATTAGGAATCTTTAATACTTTATCAAGAATTTCAAGGATAGCTTTTCACCTAAGGGCCGAATTACTCGACCTAAATTATATACCCTTACAAACATCATTATAATTTTACCAAATAATTTGAAACTTTTCAATTGAGCATTATCCCAGCCAACTTTATGTTTCTTTACATACTTATTTCTCAGTTATGACTGCACGGACCCTTTTCTTTGTTGCAGGTTGAAACATTTGTAATAGGAACACTACATCACATAAATTTCGAAAATATTACAATATTTTAAAAGTTAATTGACTGAATGTTTTTAAGTGTCCGTCTAACCTTAACGGATCCTGAAAGTCATATTAAGATCGGAGTACTATAACTTTTAGCTGTCATTGGAACGATAGTGGTTTGTAAATAAAATCGGTTTCTTTCTGCCAAAGACTTTTCATAAGTATTATATCCGATTTTTAACAAAAAATACGGACCAGTTTTAGTTAGTATAGGAAATAACTACGATCGGGCTTTACGTTTTGTTTTGTTTTTTTTTTTTTAATTTTGATACTGATAAGCCCGAAATCCATATTGTTTACAGCTGATATAATTTAAACAATGCAAACGAATAGATTTTTTGTAAATGTTCAATTGAATCACTATGGAATCTATATTGCATTTACCGCAACTCTACGCTTATGTTAAATAATTTTGCGTACAGTACATTAAAATTATAGCAAAAAGCCCTCAGAACTGGTGGCATTGAAAATTGTTGACCATAAGTGGCCGCGTCCACGTAATAGTCCTGAGAAAATAGGGACACTGCCCGTATACGGAGGAATTGCAAATCAAAAGAAAGTCGTTAAGTTTTTGAAACCGTATTTAATTTAATTAATTAAACGTGTGTTCGAATTATACGAAAAATAAACCAAATATTAAAAGTTGATTTAACAAAAAAAAAAAAGAAAGAATAATTTATTTTAATAAATTGTTATTTAAATGTTTTTAGGTTTAACTTTTTACTTTGTAATCTAGTAAAATCAGCAAAACATCCACCAAGAACCACACAAATAGGGGCTATACTACCACTCAGGGATACCTTTATAGGATTTTTTGAGGAACAAAAACGAATTGCTAAAATAACGTCAAATCCGGAATCAATTGCTAAATGATTTTCACATATTTTGTTTATCTTTCGTAAACTACGAACACAAGTTTACTTAAAAATAAATATGGTTTTCAAAACTTATCAAAGACATTCTTTTGATTTGCATTTCTTTTGCATACATGTCCCTAATATTTTTCACATGACCGTAGGAGCTGCCGTGAATATAAATATCCTTGATGCTAGTCCAGTTCGGTGTTAACGTTCTGTCGTCGTTGCGGCGCGCCTTGCTCATCCGCGTCGTCGTCGTCATAGCCGGTCATGAGGCGGTTGAATATGTCACCGAAAAGCCCGCCGAATCCGGTCGGGCCTGCATTAGCAACCTCTGGCTGCTCATCAAAGTAGATAACTCCAATTTTTGCTACGTACTTCAGGAACGATGTGTCGCGCTTTAGCGACGGATCGTAAAGCTTGCGCAGTGCCCGAAAGCCAGCGACTCGCTTCGCGTCAATGAGGCGGAACAGGAAGTACAGGAAGTTGACTAGCGGCTCCTTAAAGGGGAACTCGTTTCGCAGCAGCTTCGAGTGGTAGCGAGTGTACTCCGTGAACGTGTCCTCCGCCGTTTTGCGGTCCTTCAGCGACAACTGCTGCAGCACAGCCTGCACCAGGAATAGGTCCACCTCGCCTTGGAACCCGCGGCTTTGGCTGATCTCGATCAGCACCCGGCCGCAGAGGCTTCCGTCCTGGCAGAGCAGATAGTGGTGACGGGCCGCCTCCACGTTGCCCTCGGTCCAGAAGACGTGCGCAATCAGCTTGTGCAACACCGGGTGGCCATAATGGCCATGCAGGGCTGTGCTCCACTTGATGGTCCGTTGCTAAAATGAGAACAAATTGGTGTTGCGCTTGCCAAGAGTGGAATCTTCCAGAACTTACAATTAGAGTCTCGCGCTCGACCGTCGATGCGCTAAGGCCCCGGATCAAAGCTCCCAGCCTGGGCACCCACAGGAAATTGTCGGTGTCCTCGGATTGAGGGCCCCGCTTCTCCAACGTGTCCACCAGCAGCAGGCACAGGTCGGCGGCACTGCCCTCCTGCCCTTTGGCCATCAGCTGCTGGGCGCCATCGAAGAGTAAGTCCAGGCAGTCCTGGTAGCGCTTCTGCGCCGTATAGCGAAAATACAGCGTCCTGTACATCATGTGAGCCTCGTAGTACTCTCCTCCGGCCAGGGACTGCGCCAACTTGGCCAGAACGCGGCTGACTCCGCGCTGGCTGGCGTTTGCCGAGCTGCCGCTGGCTGCTGCTGCTGCTCCTGTCTCGGCGGCGGCCATTTCTCCTGCTTGCTCTCTCGAATGCTACGCTTCTAAGCGACCTTTTCAATGTTTTTGGACTCTTGGTTTTACTAATTTTTTGTATTTACATATACACACATTCCGATGACTGGGCTGTCGATATCGGTGATTCGGCCGATTGCGTGGGCAGTGTTTGCGTGCGCGGTGATTGGCGCTATAGACGAAGCAAAGAAGAAGAGCGGAGGAACAGCTGATAAGCCATCCAAGATTTGGTGCTGACTAGCCACCAAACTGCCAAGCTAATGGACAGTGAGCCCAGGGAGAGCGGTGCCGTAAAGGAGGAGCACGAGCCCGCCAGCGGAAGCCTGGCCGTGCCCAGTGGCTTCGCTTCAAACCGTTGGGTGAAGCTGAACGTCGGCGGCCAGATTTACACCACCACTATTGACACCTTGGTGGGCAGGGAGCCAGAGTCGATGCTTGCGCGGATGTTTCTGCAGGACGGCAGCATGAAGCCCAGTGAGCGGGACGAGCAGGGAGCCTACCTTATAGACCGCAGTCCGCGTTACTTCGAGCCGATAATCAACTACCTACGCCACGGCCAGTTCGTCTGCGACTCCAACATCAGCGTTCTGGGCGTCCTGGAGGAGGCGCGCTTCTTTGGCATTTACTCACTGGTAACGCACCTGGAAGAGCGTCTGGGACAGCAGGAGGAACCGCTGAGCGATAGGCCCTTGACCCGCATGGATGTCATCAAGGCCATTATCCAAACCTCCGTGATAACGGAGCTGCGGTTTCAAGGCGTCAACCTGTCGGGCGCCGATTTACGGAAGCTAGACTTTCGTAACATCAACTTTAAGGTGGGCAAGGATTACTCTTTTTAACAATATGTCTTCAAAGTACCCTCCCTTTCGCAGTATGCCAACATGTCGCACTGTAATTTGTCGCACACCAACCTCAACTACTGCTGTTTGGAGCGGGCGGACCTGCAGTACGCCAATTTGGAGTGTGCACAACTAGTTTCCGTGCGCGGGTTGTGCGCGAACATGGTAAGCCGCTTGACAGGAAAAACATCGATATAAGCATTGCTTATATGACCCAATTTCCCTTGCCAGGAGGGCGCCAATCTGCGGGGATGCAACTTCGAGGATCCCACCGGGGTGAGGACCAACCTAGAGGGCGTCAACCTGAAAGGCGCTTGCCTGGAGAGCAGCAACATGGCCGGGGTCAATCTACGCGTGGCCAACCTGAAAAACGCTAACATGAAGAACTGCAACCTGCGCGCCGCCGTTCTCGCCGGAGCCGATTTGGAGCGCTGCAATCTGTCGGGCAGCGATCTGCAAGAGGCCAATCTGCGAGGGGCGAACCTGAAGGACGCCGAGCTTACGCTGATGGTGACGCCTTTGCACATGTCGCAGGCCATACGCTGATCGAAACATTTTTTTTTTAGAAGGGGACAATACATGTGCAATCACATATCACATATTGCTTATACATTACTATTATATATTACGGTTTTAAAATAGTGTCTGTAAATACTTTGTTTTTTAAACTCTAGCCTTTAAAATAAACAGTATTAGGATGAGATTTTTAAAATTACTTTTCCAAACTTAAAAAGTTTTGCTAATTTAAGTAAATCGACTTTTTAATAGCCTGACATTTGTATACCCTTGTGTTGTAGAAAGTACGTATGTATGTATACATCAGCATAACCATCCCAGTCGATCTAGCCATATCATGTGTAGCCTATAAGTCGGAAGGATTAAAACAAATGGGACACTCTATATTCCATACAATGCGGTTTGAGAGCAATTTGATAGTAAGCGAATTCAAACCTTCGAACACCAAAGGTAGCCTCACATTGTTTATTGTAAATTTCTACTGAGAAATTCTACGAGTACATTCTGTTCTGGTTTATTCTAAATCCTTTTTGTGAACAATATTCCAAATATCTAGTGGATTCCGGGTGCTTGGGCCGGGACTCAGGCCCTACTGACTAATCCGGGTACTGATACCAAATGTACTGAGGTACTTAATTTATTTATGCGTTAAGCTTAGCCCGCGAAAAATGTTTCAAACGGAGTTGCCAGATGCGTAGAATATGTGAACGGATTCCATGTGATATTTATCTAAATTTAAACACATAAAAAAAATCGACGGAGAATACTTTATAAAGGATGCAATATATTATATGAGACATTTCTCTGGGAAAATTAAACTACAGCGTGAGTTGGCACACAAAGAATTAGGTGTATTTATTGAAGATGGCAAAACCAAATCCGAGTTAAGGGGCTTTGCAGACTCTCGGAACAGGGAATAGGTTTTTTAGAGCTTTTTCCAAAATTGGTTAAATAATATATGCCAATAAATAAGACAAATTTGTGAACTAATTTTTTTTAATGAAGATGCCTACTACGTTTCTTTAGTCGTTTCTGCCATTATTCGATAGAAGTAATTTCAATTCGCTGGGAACTCTTAATGTTAATCAGCGCTTTTGGTCTTATGTTTCTTAAACATACAATTTAATTCATAACTCTACACCAGAGGCAATCGATAATGCACCATTTTTGCCATCGATATGTTTTAGAAAAGCAAAATATAGTTATTGTTCCGAGGAAAAAGTAGGAGAACGAAATACGATTGCAAGTATACATATGGGCCAACTTTTAAAAATATATAGATTTAAGCAGATTGTCAAACATGATAATTTTAAAAATATAATTTTTCAAAACACATTTTTTGACGTTTTGGTAAAATAAAAATCGCTGACTAGGTGGTGCCTCCCGAAAAAGTTACAGTAAAGGTTAAATGTTTTTGAAAAGGTTTTCTCTTAATATTAACATTAAAATACATTTCAAATAAAAAATTATTTGGTATTAATATAAAAAAACATATTTTGTAAAAATTTACTTTAATTTAATATTCTGATATATTCCACTAAAGCTTATTAAATAACGTGTAACTTCGAAATAGCGAAAAAATTTAGCTTTTTACTTGATCCTCTAATGATTCAGTCAGAATTGCAAGCATCTCTTTCTTTATTTTCCGAAACAGTTTAAATTTTTAGTTAGGAAAATTTAATTAAATATATATTGAAACGTCGGATCAAGGGGTGCTGTGCTTTGGAAGTCATGTGGCTGAAGTTGATTTTAGGTACATCGTATTCATGAATTTCATTTCAAACGAACGGTCTGAAGCGAGCGGTTGTATTCGGAAGAGTGTTAAAAAAAATAAATAGGAAATATTTAGCAATTGGTGATATTGGAGAGATTATCAAAAGATCTCTGAGACAGTGGTGCGGTTCCCATCGATGGTTGAGCAAAGTCAAAGCAATCGATAGTATCGTCAGCGGTGGTTCTCCAGCCCTAGCAGCCAAGAACGTGGTTTTTTGTTGGAAGCAGAGAAAGGTAGACGTTGCTCTGTAACTTGTGTAAATTCAGTGAAGAAAAAATTGTTGAGCCGAGAAAAAATAGTAACAGTTGAAATACACAACTTATAAAACGATGGAAAATCAAAGCAACGAAGCTCCCGCTGCAGCCGCCGGGGAGAATGGCGCTAACACCGCGCAGGAGGTATCATCGACAAGTAAGTTTTGCCTGTTCCCGTCTCCGTCCCATACCACACCGCACCGTCGCATCGGCATCGAATCGGCGAGAATGGAATAAAAAGTTGCAAATACTTGCGCGAGTGTGCGAATGTTATCATAAATATTCTGCGCCGTGTATCGCTAGTCTGCCTAGTAAGTGCATTGCACTATTTTCATATTTTGTATAGGGATCAAGGGCGCACACCATCGCAGCTGGTGAACTTCGGAAACTGGATTTTTTCCACATTTTCCTTCTCCCCTTTTGCATACGGCCATTTTACGAAGAGTGAGTGCAAAAAAATTGTCAAAATTCCGCCATATTTTTTTCTAGTGAACTCTAGCTGTAAATAAGAGTTGTCAGATTGCCGAAACTATAAAATGAAATCTTTGCGAAATGGGAATAGAAATGTAGAAGTAAGGCAACGGGAGACAACAAATGGTGTGTATACATGCCCACTGCTGCTGCTGCTGCTGCTTTTACTTGTCCGTCGGCGATGCACGATTTTGTTGTTGACATTAATTACGTCATCGTGGCGCGCATTCTTATGCTGAAAACGGCCAAACTGCTTACAATTACTAGTCGTGCCTGCAAATAGTTCGATATGAATCATTTTCGGCAACCATTTTGGCTGCTCTTGGCCGATTTTGTAGGATTTAGCTCTCGCGCTAATGTCATTTCTTGCATGCCGCTCTTCGACCGCCCCACCATACCATTCCCGCTGTTGCACACAAACACAAGCCACTCCTCACATGCATACATATTAATTGAGAAATTCGCGTTTTGATGCGCTCATCGCTGAGCAATGTTTTGTGCGTATGTGAGGCCGTGCGTTTGTGTGTGCGTCCGCGCGTCTGTGTGAGTGTCAGAGAGTTGCCAACTTATTGGTCATGCGTCAATATCGATATTTAGATGTTTGAAATAAATTTTTTTGAGCACGTCACGCAATTGGGTCATACGCTGAAACACACTGCTGGCAAGCATTTAGTGGTAATAATAATTGCTGTTTGCACGCACAAAATGTGCTGGAGAATTAACACAGGTGGCAACTCTCCTAATTGTTTTAAATGCAGATATTTTTGTTTTTGATGTCAGTGCCGGTGTTTGCAGGCTTTTGTTTAGGCCAAACGCAAGCTTTTAGATTGCTGGGCGTGAAAACCGGTTTATCAGCCGCGCAGTATCACCTTTAGTCCAGCATGAAACTGGCCTGATAACATTGCAGGCTCTGAGCAGCGATAAGACCCGCCGGTCGCTGCTTTATCTATGCCGAGTGTGTGAGTGTATCAATGTAGTCAACTCTCTGCCATTGGCAATCGCTGCATAAAACTGGCTTTAAGGAGCCCTTATCCTCAGATTATTGCAATGATTCGATTCTTTCCTCCTTACAGCTCAGCCCATAGAGCCCACAAAGCGCTCCTTGCGCGTGCAAACCTGGAAGAAGATCCAGGAGGGAAAGGTTGGCGTTGGATTCAACAGCATATTCAACCGGATTCCTGCGTTCGTGGATGCCGATAAGGCTGCTGGTTTGCTCGTCAATGAGGAGGAGTTCAAGAAAGCACGTAAGTGTTATGCCCGCAATTTTGTCGGCATGTAGTTATTATTTTCTCCTCAGAGCACATCAAGGTGAATATCGATCGCGCCTTGCACGACTTCAAGGAACAGGCGTTGCTAGCAGACAAGGCTGTTTACTTGCCTAGTACACGTGCTTCGTCGGCACTGTGCCTCAAGGTTCATGTACCAGCCGATGCCACCGAGGAGCAGAAGAAGGAGGCATTCCGCGTCCAGGACATCCAGAAATTCCGCACGGAAATCGGCTTGGACAGCGGTCTTAAGCTTGACATTGTCGTGATTGGCTCTGTCGTGGTTTCTCGTGACGGCTACCGCATTGGACGTGGCAATGGATTCGCCGATCTGGACATTGGCTTGCTCATTGAGCTTGGTGTCATTACACCGGAAACAGTTATAGCCACGATCGTTCATGATCTGCAAGTGGTGGATTCACTGCCTTTGGAACTGTTCCAGAAGTACGACACGCCAGTGGACATTATTGTGACACCGACCGAGGTGATCCGCGTCGCAAAGCGTTTGCCCCGTCCCAATGGCGTTTTCTGGGAACTACTTTCCGAGCGTCGCTTGAAGATCTTACCCGTTCTGCAGCAGCTTAAGGAGCGGGAGGAGAAGGCAGGCAAGCCAATAGCCTTGAAGGAGGAGGACACCGATGTGGAGCAGCACCAAAACAATCGGCGCCGTCGTGGTCCGTTCCGCCATCGCTTCCAACGAGGAAACCCAGGACGTACCACCTCACAGACTGACAACGAGCAGCAGGGCGTAAGTAGTACACTGTACTCTAAGCGAAGCATAAAATTAATGTGAAATAAACCAACAGCAGGAAACCACGCAGAAACGCACGCCCCGTCGCAAAGGACGTTTGGTCAATCGCCGCAGACGCACAACTAAGGTTGGTGGATATTAACAAATCAGCAAGACATGTTTGCACCATAATAAATTTTATTGCAGTCTGAGGGCGAACAGTCTGGAGTAGAAGGTGGTGCTAAGAGTGAGGATCGTAAGTTCGATGAGGCTGGTGCTAATGAGCGTCGTCCGAAAAAGAACAAGAATCGCGGTCCTCGTGATTTTTGTATCAAGTTGACAAATTTGACACGCGACATTCGCGTCAAGGACCTGAAATCGGAGCTCCGCAAACGTGAATGTAATCCGATGTCGATTGCCTGGAAGGGTAAATAATTTGAAATCGCATTGAGAACTCTTGTACTGACATGAACGTTATTAGGTCACTTTGGCAGATGTTACCTGCACTTTGGAAACCGCAATGGTGTTCCTAGTACCCAGGACGACATCGACAAGGTGTTGAAGTCATTGAACGATCTCTCACTGACCATTACCACCGGTGGCGAGGCCACACCTGCAGCAGCAGCGGGCGCTGAGGGTGATGGCACCGTGAATACAGAGGCAGTCGAATCAGCGGCGCCTGTGCAGACCAAGACGATTAATGTCAACGTCGAGCTGATCCAGTTTGGCGCCAAGAAGAGTGATGCCCCTGGCGCCACTATTGACGCTGGCGAGGTGGGCAAAGCTGTCGGCGGTGCGCAAAACGGAGGCGAGGCTGGAAACGCTGTTGGTGGGGCAGATGCGGGCGGTACACGCATCGAGTCTGTGGACACTACCACAGTATAGTATGACCCAGCGCTCGGCGCAGCCACTGATCGGTTGCGGCGGAAGTCCGCCGGCAGCGAAAAGTTTGGAGTTCAACGAAAAAAAGTAACATTCTTTTTAGAGAAAATCGAAAAAGATCATTCAAAAAATGAATAGAAAGCGAACTCCAGATTCAACCCACACACTCACAACATACATGAACACACACCACACCAACACACAAAGTTACACATGCATACACAGAAGATCATATTTTGAAGCTTGTAGTTTCTTCTTCTCCTTCATTATTCTAACAACAAACAAGAAGAGCAAAAGCAACATTTTCTAACGAGAACACAAACCATTGACGCTTTTTCTAAACAATTGCATTTGTTTTTGCCTCAGAAGGAAAACAAAACGAAAATTCGTTATCTGAAATTCAACCTAATTGAAATCATTGCAGAAATACTCGTTCCACAAATGCAGAGTGGAACATAATTTCTATTACATAATCCTTTACTAACTTGTTCTTGTGGCTTTTTGTAAGTTAGTGACACTTCTACATATTTCTCAATACGATTTCACACTCCTGCTTTAAGATCCAGCAAATCTATTACCATTATGCAGTTGAGCTGCTAATATGATGGGACAAGTGGGTGGAAATAATATTCTTAAATTGTAATATTAATCGCAAAAGCCCAAATAAATACGAAAATCGTGAACACGACAAAATGAATTACCAAATTATTAATGTTGCATTTTCGCTGAGAAAATAATAATAAAAAAAGCATTGTAATTTGGTTAGCGTTTTCCGAAAAATCGATACGAAAAAACCGTACTATATTTTAGCAAGAGATCAACAGAAAAACACTGAAAACAAATAATACAACGCAGAACATATTATTTACTCTTTTTTATACAAAGGCATTACAAAAAAAATGTGAAACATGAATGAAATATAACTTGAAATAAAAACGAAAAAAAAATCGAAATGCTGCTGCAGTGCACGGTTTTACATTTATTTTGATTTTCGGCTAGAATCTAACAATACTTATATACAAAGGAGCTAAAAAGTTATGTAGCCCGTGAGAAATACCCTAAGGGATATCAAATTATATATATTTTCTATATACATATACAAAGATGAAATTCAGCGGAGTTCGAAAAATAGGTTCTGGTTCTGTTGCGTGGGTGGATGGCTTTCCAGTCATCATCACTCGGTGCGTGGTATTAGGTTTTACTTTGCTTTGAAACCTGTTGCATGGCGATGGGGTTCGGGCTCAGGTCTTCATTGTGCGTTAGTCGAATTGTGCTTGATGGGGATCGTTACCTGCTGCATGCAGCTCCCCTTTTTTGGGCTGGGCGCCACGGCTGCTTGGGGCGATGGAGTGCGATCTATAAACTCGATGGTTTCGCTCTCCTTGCGAGCCGCACCCGATAATGTCGTGCATTCAGCTGCCTGGACAATGGAGGAGGTCGGCTTCTCCTGAATGGGCGCCAGGCTATTGACTATGGAGTTGGCCATGGCCAGTTCCAGCTCCCGCTGCCAGTCGTTTTCCTTCTGCTCCATTGCCTTGCGCTTCAGCTCCTTATATCGATTGTAGACGATGAACTCCTTGACCAGCACAGTCTCAGGATCGCTGTCCCGCTGGGCAGACCGCTGCTTGGCCAATCGCTTCTTTTTTTTATGCAAAGGTCGCGTCTCTACGATCATCTCCTCCAGCTCCAGACAGGGATCACAGTTGAGGTGGTCTTCGGGGGGTTTAAAAATTGGCTTTATCTTCCTATCGAGGACCTGTTGGAAGTCCATGCTACGCAGCAACGGAGTCTGGTGCAACTCCTGCTGTGTACTGATTCGACCTCCTGGATACGTGGAGAGCAACTGCAAGGAACCTCATATTAGAATCAATTAACCGTATACCTGTGCTAGCCTACTTTTTGAAGCAAATCCACAAAGTTGCTGCTCCAGTATCGGGGGTAGTGCACGGGGGTGTTCAGTATGTTTTTGATCTCTGCCAGGGGCGTGTTCGAATGCACCACGAAGGGGCGAGAGTTTCCCCTCATCTCATAGGCCACCACGCCGAGGGACCACCAGTCCACCGGATAGCTATATCCAGCTGTAATTAAATTGAAACAATCAGGATTCACTCAATTAGCCACATCCGAATCCCTTCCATGCATGCATGGACGAGCTCAGGCCGGAGCCTTGTTGGCTTAATTTGTTTTCAGCGTGGCCAAACACATCCAGTTACTCACCCACTTCGTCCAAAGCGCACAGAAACACCTCCGGCGCCATATATGGCTTCGTCCCTGACATGCTGCAGGCCAGAGCATCCTTTTGCAATCTAGTTGCAATATTAAAATCAGTCAAATGGGCGTGTCCTGAAATTAATTTCATTTTAGAGTGCCGGCACGACATGGTTGGTGCGGGATAGAACGTAACTATGTAGACTCAATAACGTTTGGCCCTTTATTTAATTACAGAAAATATATTTTCCGGGGTTGATAGAAGGCTGTCATGTTACAGACCTCTTGTTTTTACCCTTGAAAATGTTATTATAGATTTGGTCAGAGGTTCGGTTTAATTAAGTGTTTAGAGCGGTGTTTTATAAACGTAAATAATGTTGCCGAAGGCTTTTCATGTGTCAAATACACAAGTTTATAAATGTTTACATAGGATAGGAAATCCAAGAGATCGGTGCTCAAAATTGTCAATATACAAAATTTCTGATGCTGTAAATAGTGAGCGAAGTCAGGAATGTTTTAAATATAGTTCTGAGCGTCGTTAAACATCGCTAAATATCGTTGGGTTAAGCAATGCTCACTATTAATAAAAAAATACCTCATCGCGCTGAGACTTGTATCTAATACCATACCTCAAAACGACATACAAATCGAGCAAATATTTAGCCAAATTTATTTGTGCAATGTTGTGCCTGGTGAATTCCACCCGCCGAGCTAAGCTGTCAAAACTTCAAATTTAAGCAGTTTTCCCTAAGGGACCGAGAAGAAAACTTTTGTTTTTACTACCAGGGCACCTTTCAAACATAATAGGTTACCATGGTATTGGCACAAGTAAACGCAATAAATATATTTTAATTAAGCTTGAGTATTTTGTAAATAAATGGGAAATATTAAAATACACTCTGTGTAAAAATAGATAAAAGTACACAGCTTTTCCGTTACTTGCAAAAATAATATAATTTATGCATTTCAAAGGAACGCCTGCATAAGTGATAGGTGTAGGTAGTGGTTGCTTCTGTTTACAAGGCACATTATGCTATCCCATTTGTGCCATTCAATTAGCTCTTGGCATGTTTTCCCGAATACCTGTCTGGCAGTCAACTCCCGATTGGATGTTTTACTATTCTAGGAGATGGAGGGCAAATGAATAATTTGCGTTGCCCATTTCTGCCTATCTACGGAAATGCCCAGAAAATACACCTGGGACCAAGTGACAAGATGATAACATTGCTCATGAAATCGATAAATGCTTGAGCAAAAGGATATTACAAAACAAATTGTGGGGGCATCGGTTGTGGGGTAGGCCAAAGTTTACACTTTTATGCCGCATGCTTGGAATACTTACCGGAATCATCCAATAGAATATTATCAGGCTTAATGTCCCTGTGGACAACTCGCTGCGTTTGCAGGTACTCCAGCGCACTGCCAAGCTCACATACTAATAAGGCCACACTCTGTTCAGAGAATTCCACCTGAAACGATTGGGGGCCGGCACAGCCAAAGGGATAAGAAAAGGAAGGCAAAGGAGTTGTCTCGAAAGGACTTACTCGGTTCTGTAAGTGATATCTCAAGTCGCCGCCAGTCAACAGGTCGCAAACCATGAATAAATCCTCCTCATCTGTGGGAGACGTAAAAGAGAAATTGAGGTATAAGAGTGCTCTGCGGCTTTTTCTTGAAGATAAATGCACGGAGTTAATTTGCATTTTGATTGCCAATCAGCAACAGCATAATAACAGATAGAAAAGCAGGAATACAGCGAAGGAAACAGAGAAAGATACAGAAAAGACAAGAGCATCAGGGACCTCAACCTAGCACAGGTAGCACATCAAACAAAATTTGAATATGTGCCAAAAGGTGTCCCTGTCCAAAATATGTGTAATATGTGCTAATCAGAAATTTGGCTGATTTAAGCTCCACGAGATTGTCTCGATGATTCCATTGTCTAATCACCGGATTACATTATTTTAGTAAAGTCTGCAGTTAACGAAAAATTCTACTGATACAAAATGTAAATGGCCTCAAATAAGTAAGAATTTAAAGAGACGGAGTTTTTTAAACACTCAAATATCCAACTTAAATGGATTAATTTTTCAAAGCCAAATATATGTATATATAATTTTCAAGCCTACATTACCTCTACTGGTCTTCAAAAAAATAAACAAGAAAGGAAGGCTAGCTTCAATTATTTGTTCCGTTTATGGAGGTGGGGAATGGAATAGTTACCTTCCTATTGGTCGTTGGTAAAGAGAATAGATTTTGAAACGACCGTTACCCGTTGTGGAAGCACAAAGAGGGGAAGCATTAAGGGAAAGCAGTTGGAAACTCGCTGACTTGCAACGGTTTCTGTTCGCCTGGTACATTAACAGAAAGCTCCAGAAGGTCGAAAATTATTCCACTCCATTTAAAAAAGCAGCATACTTTTGGGGCTATATTAATATTCGCTCTTGGGTAGTTTTGAAAAAAAGTTGCATCTTTTGGGGATACTTAAAATGTATTGAGCTTTTATGGTCGACCTTCTGTAACTTTCTGTTCGCCTGGTACTTGCTTACTGAAATCCCATACAAAGTGGACAAATTTGAACCATTATGTTGTTGGAATTTGTTGTAACGGAATTTTGAACTAAGTAACAGAATGGCCGTTTTCTTTGATTTCATGTACCAGGCGAACATAAACCTCCAGCAAGTTACCAGCGATAAAATTATGTTACAAAAATCGTTTAAGACTGTAGCATACTTTTGGGGCGATATTAAATACGCTTTTGGACAGTTTGCAAAAAATGTTACATCTTTTGGGGATACTTAAAAATGAATCAAGTCAAAAAATTTGAGCCATCAATTTGTTGTTGTAACGGAATTATCTACGTCACTGAACGGAGTATTTTTTATTTCATGTACCAGGCGAACAGAAAAAGTAGCAAGTCAGCAAGTCCAACTACTCCCACGCAATGTTCTTCCCAAAGCAATTAACGGTTGCTTCAAAATCTATTCTTTTTAGCCATGCTTTATAGGAAGAGAGCCAAACGGAGACCAAAGTTTTTTTTTTTTTCTCTTTACTCATGCTCAATATTAAGAGAGCCCCATGGAGATCAACGGTTTCCCAAATCTCCGTGTATGAGAATCAATAAATGATGCAGGTCAGCCTGCTGTGTTTTCTGTTCACCTGGTACTTCTTTTCTGAAATTCCGTAAAAAGTTGAGAAATTTTAACCAGGGGAACAGAACAAAACCCATTCTTAAAAACAAGTAAAAACGTTACAGTCGAGTTTCCCGACTGTTACAGACCCTGTACAAATTTGGTTATAAGCAAAAAAAAATAAAAAATAAAAATATTATATTCACATCGAGTCCGGTCTGGGATTCGAACCCAAGATCTTCGCGTTTTAAGTCGAACGTCGTAACCATTCGACAAACCCAAACTTTTTGAACCGACAGCTAATACAGAATAAATATATTGAAGACGCACATTCATACATACATACATACATACACATTCGTATGTATGTATATGAAGGTAGTGGCAGCGCAGCTACAGCGGCACTTCCGAGAAAAATCAACCACCGAACGCAAGCGATTTACCGTTTCTTTGCGCAAATAAACAGATTTTTTGTGTTTAGCGCCTGTAAACTTTAGGTATTTATTGTGCGCTTTCTAATTAACCAATCTTGATGAAATTTTCAGGATCGGTAGAAATCTATGCTCCAATTGCATGTGTATTTTTAAAAAAATTTTAGCTTGAAAATTGTGCAGTGCAGGGCAGTGCAAAAATTCAAATACAAATTGCGGGGGCGGTGGGCGTGGCACCGACTTAAAAAAATAAACTCTAATTTACTCAGTATTAGAAGAATCTACACTGGTAATGCGGTTCTTCTAGCTCTTACAGTTGCTGAGATCCGTGTGTTCATCCGGACGGACAGACGGACAGACGGACAGACGGACAGACGGACATGGCTATATCGACTCAGCTCGTCATGCTGATCAAGAATATATATACTTTGTGGGGTCTGCCACGCCTCCTTCTGCCTGTTACATACATTTGCACAAACTTAATATACCCTTTACCCTTTGGGTACAGGGTCTAATAAATTAAAATTAAATAAAATCGAGGATCATTTGCAAGATCCTAGAAATCTCATTTATTTAAAAAAGTTATAGGCTATAAACTATACTTTAAACTATATATAAATTTAATAATTCATATAATCATATATCATATAATAATTGAAAGTTGAGCTACTTTCAAATACTTTTCATAGGCACTAGAATGGCGAATTTTTGGCACTTTTCCCAATCGTTCCTATGGCAGCTATGTAATGTAGTATTCCGATTCCGGCCGATCCGACTAATATTTTACCTGCAACAGATTTCTAGAGACTAGTTTACATAGCAACCGACAGACAGACAGACGGACAGACAGACGGATAGACGGACAGACGGACATGGCTAGATCGACTCGGCTGGTAATGCTGATCAAGAATATATATACTTTATAGGGTCGGAGACGTCTCCTTTACTGCGTTACAAACTTCTGGTCAAAATTATAATACCCTCTGCAAAGGTACACTCTAATGCACATACACAAACAATGCGGTTTAAACAAAGCCATGGATAGAACGAAATAATGTATCTTTACAAAAATATAAACGACGTAAATTGTTAAAATTCGCGGCACAAGCAACTAAATAAAGAACAATAGATTTGAAGACCAAAGTTAAAAAGCAGGCATCAATTTTTCTTTTAAACGAAAAATTTGTTTTTCATGTATAGAGTTATTGTCTTGAAAATACCAGCTACATATATCCTAGTTTTGGTCTTTTAAGAAAATGTAAATAGAACATGTCCTTTTATGTTAAAATGGAAGGATAAACATAAAATCCCAAAATTTTAATTACACACGAAGTACTTATAGTTTTAAAACTAAATTTGTATGCCATTTTTTGAATTGTTCGAAAAACGACATTAAGTTGGACCAAAGACAAGAAATCATCAAATTTTGCTTATATATGTGTTATTGTTATGTTTTGTATTATGATATCCCTTACAAAATAACCCCCTCGAAACAAACTTTTTAAGAATAATGTATTCACTCCTGTGAAATTATAGTTTATGAACTAAAAAATCAGATGACTATGTCAGATATGTGCAGCATTTGTATTCTAAATTTGTAGGCCCTTACCCTGAAAGGAGAACCATAAATTGACCAGAAAGGGATGCTCCAATGAGGACAACAATTCCACCTCCTTTATAACGCCGCCAAGCGCTCCTCGCAGCTCGCAAGCGGAGCGGCTAACATATTTCATCGCATACAGGATTCCGTTGTCCCGCTTTTGGACTATGCAAACCTGCAGCAAAAGGTTGAATCGTTTTTTTGAGCTCGGCTTTGCATATATTAGGAAAACTCCTCTTACCTTGCCGAAGCTGCCCTTTCCAATGGCGCGAAGTATTTGGAAGTGGTCGAAATTGACTGAAAGGCAGAAAAGTAACATAAGTGGTCCTAGAATTAGTAACTTTTAACTAAGAGCTTCTGCCACAAAAGAGCTCGATCCAAACCCGATTTAAATTTCAATCGACCGCCCACACACCCGGAAGCTTTAAACTTTGCCTTTGGTCGATGTACCCCAGGGAGGATGCATCAATATGCCAGGGGGACTTTGGCAAAATTTTCCTCAGCTGATCTCGTAGTCGGGGGCATAGGAAAAACGGAGGCAGTGCGTCAACCTGAAGCAGCCGCAGATTAGGATATTTGTGCCCGACCAGCGCCTCAAAATTACTCTGGTCGAGGTTGCTGATTCTTATTTCTCGCATCCTCTGGCATGAACAATCCAAAATGAACTCGAAATCATCCCATTTCATTGGCACCTCCAACAAGTTGAGGGTAATCCTGTCCAGCCGACGCCGCCAGATCCTACCCAGAAGAGGGCGACATTGCTCGTAGCCCTGTAGCATGGCAATCTGGTCGGTCAACGGAAGGAACTCCAATATCCTCCACAGACAGAGGTCGTCCAGCAGCTCCATTTCCGAATTCCGGATGGTCGTTTTGCCTCGGGTGAGTGTGCGGTTGAAATTTGTCCAATTTTTGTTTTTCCCACCCCGTCAGTAGGTGCCCCGGCTACCACGATGCTTTCGTTCGTCTGCTATGGCAATTACCAGTCCGGAAACACCCATTTCATTTCCCCTTTTTTGCCCATGTCCATGTCCTCTTACCGTCTTCGTTGCCGAGCAGACTCGCGTCGGATCTGCTCGATGTGTTGGCGCCCATGGTGCTACATCAATGGGTCGGGATTACCGTCGTCGTTTTGTAGTTCACTCCTCCTCTTGCGCCCTTTGCCAAAGCAGCTTATTTTGAAGCGTCGGTGTTGATATTTGTTTGTTTCTCCCGGGTTTGCTATGCACTCACTGTCCGCTATTGTTGCAAATTGGATGCACCTGAAACAAACAAAGGAACAAAGACGGTTGAAGTTGAGGGTTGCGGGGGCAAAAATAAGATATGCATTATTGTGTAAATAATACAAACTTTGCCATGAACAAAGACCAGGTTTCTTGTCTTCTCGAAATGTAAATGTAGCTTCTTATTAAGGAAACGTGTTTTTTGTAAGTTCCTAAATGTCTTCAAAAATTATACGTATTGAGGTGGAACAATTTTTAAAATTTATAACAATTATGGTTTTTTTCTGTAAAATAGGTTTTTTTCTGAGACCTGGTGTTCTGCAGCTGTCCGGATGAACATTAGTAAATCTTATGTTAATATGTGGCATACTTGTAATTACTTGCCAGATCAGACCACTAAAAACCACTTATATTCCAAATATTGTGTACTCTATATTGTATATCTAGAAATCTACATGCATTTTATATACCATGTTATACTTGACAATCAAAATCTTTTTTTATACTTCATCACAGTTAACATTCTCGCTTTCGACAAAGTAGACCCCTCCGAGTAAGTCATTGTGACATGGAAATATCATGTATTACGGTTTTTCATTAATATACAAATATTCGATTCGGTCTGTAGAAAACACATTTGGTCCCAGAAAAAATAAGTCAACAGTTGCAATTTCCCACGATCTAAGTTGCACATCCATGAGCGCCATGAGCTGTGAAGCCTCCATTGACATCAGGGCCAAGGGAAGCGGTCGCGATGTGGTCGTCTCCCTGCGCCAGAATGAGCTGATACGGAACTTGCGGGCCTTGGTGGCGGTGCGTTTTGAGCAAGCAATTGACCGGATTGTGCTGGTTTTCGCCGGTCAGGTGTTGCGGGATGTGGGCACCATTGACAGTCATGGCATCATATCCGGTGTTACGGTGCATGTGGTTTGTCGGCCGGACTTGTCTGGTTGTGAGACTCGAGCACCCAACCTGGATGCCAGATCACCACCGACCAATCTGGGCGAAATGCTGAAATCGCGGATTGCCAGCCACGTAGCAAACCTGCTCGCCGAGCCCGACTTGCTGAGGAGCCTGCTGCAATCCGATCCACGCATCCGGGTCCTGCTCGAAGAGAATGTAATGCTGCGCCACTACCTGAGCAGCGACCGGAACTTGCGCGAGGTGCTTTCCCTGGCCTTCAGTCCGGCCAAGCAGGAGATGAGCCGCCGCCGGGATCTCTATATCCTGCGCATGGAATCCGTGCCGGGCGGATATAAGCTCTTGGGACGCCTCAACTGCTGCATGCGACAGACCTACGAAAACAATGTGGCCCTGACGTTTCAGCAACCGTCAAACATAAACCAAGAGAAGACGAACTCGCAGCAAGGGCGAGAGAACAATGAGCCCCTGCCCAATCCCTGGCAACGCCCAGCTGCTGTCGCCGACTTGTACTACAGATGTTCTTCGAAAATGGGCATGGATCTGAGACAGAAGTGCGACCACGTCGTGAAGACCTTGGAGCTAGGCGATTTGGGAAGTTCGATTCAAGCGGTGAAGGAGCTCAGTGAATCGGCCGCTGAAGCATGCCGCTTTATGAGGGAGCGGAGTCTCCGTTTAAGACAAAATGAAGGCCAAGGCAGCTCCACAAGTTGTTCTAAAAACGCCTCAAAACCGCTAGCCGAAGGCGGTGTAGCTTCCGGACAAAAGGCCAAGTCTGACGATAGCAGGGATCAGGGCTATGGAAGCCAGCTGGAGAGGCTTGTCCAGATGGGCTACACGAATAGGGATCGCAACATTTACGCACTGAGGATCTCGCTGGGAAACGTGGATAGCGCGGTTAGATTACTGGACCATTGGAATCGCTCGATCTCAGAATAATCTCAGTTTTTTATTGTTTTGTTTCGTTTTTGGCCAAATGTCTGTCCTTGTATACGAATTGAAACAGGACCATATACATCGAAAATCGATAGAAATAATAAATCTCTGTTCAAGTTTTATTTTTGTTCGGTAGACTTTTGGGCACTAAATGAAGTAACCAAAAGGAATGTGTATTTTATATTGCGAAATAAAATGATTATAAAGGCTGGACGTCAGAGGAAAGGTGAGAATGTTATAACACATACATTTCTTATTATACCTACAAAAGATATATTAAAGGCCAGGATGGCTACATTAATCGATCTAGCAAAGTTTCGGTAATGTATGGTATCTTTTTGTATGCTCGAACAGATCTCAGAGATGGTAAGAGCTAGAGACACCAATCTTTTTGATTTGGAATAGTCATGTGTCTGGACAGATTAATTTTGTGAATATAAATATGTTCCGCATCCTCGGAACTCGTACCCCCCTTTAGCACTCGCAATTTGCGTTTATTAAATATTTCATTTAATAGACAATTCTGAAATTATCTGCTGGGAACATTTTTTTTTATTTTTTTTTTGTCAAAATAAGTTGAGCGGCAAACTGTAATGGAACATTGTATAAAAAGGGTCGGCAAGTCTGACTGCAACACTCTTCCTTCTTATTATTTATTCAGGTGCCTGGGAAAGTAATTGGAGTGCGCGGATATACCAAGATTCTGTCTCCTCCAGCGTTCCATTTTCGTCAAGCCTTTTATTTTTATTTTGCAAATACTTAAAAGAATGATGTAACCATATAATGATTTATTCATTCGAAGAGATAGGGTGGTTAGAATAAAAACGCTTTCATAAAACATAGCTCATTTTAAAGCACCAACACAAAATAATGATGTTTAGTCATTTGCCAAAAGTCTCAAGTTAGCGGACACCGCTGACAAAGTTGGGGAAAAGCAGCGCCATTCCCTCTCCCAAGCGCCATTCCCTCTCCCAGTAACAAGTTTCAGCTGTAAGATTTCGGCGCTTCATTAGACTTTCCAAGAGGTGCGGATTCGGAGCCTGTGTGTATCCTTCGTTTGGGCTCCTGTCACCAGCGCTAATGTAGCGAGACAATCGTCCACTTTGCCCACCTAGTTTGTATTTAAATATTTTATGAAATTGACACAGGGGCCAAGCTGAAAAGCGTAAGATTGAGTTATTTTATTTGATTTCTCGAGTGTTTTTTGGGGGCTTTGCCTACTGAAAATAAAGCTACCGTCGGCAGCGGCTGTCATTATTTAAATTGGAAGACTGTAACTGTGTCGATAGCAGCAAGCTAAATTCTAGATGTTTGGTGCCAATTATTTCGATAATAATGTTCATTTGACTTTTCAAGAGTCATACAGCAATCGAAATTTGAAGGTGTTTGTTTTAAAATATAAAATTAAGAAACATTTTAAAAATTAGACGAATTCGCAAGAGCATCACCTGGATTTTCGTTAACATCATTTTATTCAAGTTTATCTGAACGCATTGTGCGATTGCAAGTTGTGTTTTTTGAAAATGTTGCTCAAAATTTGGCATTAAATAAAAATGGGATGTTTCTCTCAGAATCTCCGAGCAGGTAAACAACGATCATGCTTTACTTGGAAAGAATTTATTTTAAATAATTTTATAAAATGAGCATTAAGCGAAATTTGAGTGGAATTTCATTTATTTTAAAATATGGTAATATATATGTAGTATACTTTGCAATACTTTGTTTCTATATTTTGGTGTACATTAACATGTATACATGTACCTTCGTATGTAGGTGGTATGTTATAAATGGTTCTTAATCAACGCAGTTTGCTCGTGTGGGAACTTGGCTGTCATCCAGGCAAACTCCGTGAGGCGCAAAGCATTCGGGTCCGTGTATGCAAAGCATCGAACATTTCGCGCGGTGGCTTTAAAAAGCAATCCCCCCCAAAAACTCTCGATATTCTTTCAATCAACTTAAACTCTCAGGGGAAGGCTATGTCAAAGCGGATTGCGGATTTATGAATGTGGGGGCGACATAAAATCGAGTTACCTCAAAAAGCTTTCTTCTTCGAGCGAATATGCTTTCACCTCAAAGAGACGGGCTGAAATAGCGATTTGCTGGAGCAAATATGTAACATATATAAACATAAAGAAGCGACGCTTCAGTCATCATGCATTTAACTGCTCATATGAAAGAAGCCCCAGTTAAAGCTGTACCCATCACTCACTGACCAGATTGGAATGAAACGTCATGCGCACACACAATTCATCAACATTTTTATATTTTACGCCACAGTGGATGCTGAAAATAATCGACCGAAATTCGAAATTGGGAAAAAGGACGTAAGCTTAAAAATCCTGAATGTCTTAACCATATCGGATCACTATATCCTAAAGCTGCAATAGGAGCTGCAATCTGGAGTTTATCAATATAATTAATTCATTTTTAGACAGTATACTTTTCATATGCATTAATGCCAATTTAGAAAATGGAAAACCAAATATCGGACCACTATATCCCATAGGTGTCATACAAACTATAGAAGGGTTTGAAGGCAACTGGTCTGCAAGGGTATTCTAGGCTTCGGACTCCGGGGCTAGCCTTAATTTCTTGTTAATATACAAACTGGTGATTCATCATAAATAAAAGAATGATGGAAAGATGATATATATTTTACTACATACATTTTGCTCAAATTGCGACAGCATCATTAATAAGTGAAAATAAGTTCAGGCTTAACCGCATAGAAACAAAATTGTCAAATATTGAACATCGAGTATTTAGACAAAGTTGTCAAAACAAACGAAAGCAGAATCAATCAAAGCGGCAGCGAAATCCCTTATTGTTTTCTTTAGCTTTGGGCTTCTGGGACTTCTGTTGACTTTTGGTTCTAATTAGAAAAGGTCTTAATTAATGGGTCGGATGCTGGTTCATATTTTTTCTTAAGATCCTTGTGGGCGCACCCGCTGTTGTCCTTAAAAACTAACGACGGCGAAAAAAGGCAATGCTGGCAGACGCTCATTAATCCATTCATCCATTTCCGAACCTAAGCCCAAATCAGAGCCTTCATTAGCAATTGGAGAAAGGCAGACAATTTAAATTTGTTGTTAAATTTTTGTTTGCAGAGCTAAAACAGTTTTGCTTTTGGCTAACATACATACGAGTATATTTGTAGGTATACCCTAATGAGTAAATACCGTGCCACTGTAGCGCCATTTCGAAAAAGCAATCATTTATGCAATTTAATTTTTTGTAATTCCTAAGCTGATCCTTCATCAAACTGCTCGCTTCGAAGTGTCAAAATCCAAAATCTCCTGAGTGATTCTTAGGACGGGGCTGCCTACTCCATTTTGTAAGCTCGTTAAAGGATTACACGTGATGACAAAATCTGAACGGCAATGATGGTTGGCAGACCAATTTTCCCACGCTTTAGTCCATGCTGTGTGTTGGAAAAGTAGTCACTTCACAGAACTCTAAGACTAATCCTTAATGGAAGTAAGGGCACCTACAGGGTCAAACGTGCAACAGCCTCTGAACCATAAGCTCCGCAATGGCCCAGAGACTCATAAACATCGACATTTTATGGCGATTTCTGTTTATGGTTTCCACACATAAAAAAGATATTATTTATATTATGTTTGCCACCAACTCGTGTTAATGTTTTTCTTGTATGTTTTATGATTTTAAATATGATGGGCACTTCACAGCATCATTTATTCCTAAAGGTCTTTAATAAAATCCAAATGTGTTTGGTTGTTTTCTAATGCGCATATTTATGTTCACTTGCTGTGGATAATTAAATTTTGACCCGCAGTTTGCATTTAAAAAGTGAATATGTATATATCCTAAGCATCCAAATCCAGGTCCATCTGTATCTGTTTTTGAAAAGGATTTGCACCCTGATTTCCGTGACAAATAGTAAATAAGGCGGAAGAGCCATATCGATATTGTTGAATCCCAATCTATGAATTCTTGTAAGGAAGTATTCGCTTAAGTTGATGCCTACGTATTTTATATGTTAGGATAGTTTATTCATAACTGGGAAATTATCAAAAAACGTGGTTATCTAAGTCTCGGTCCAGAAGGTTATCCTTCCTTACTTTGTATTATCAAGTTTTTGGTTAAATCACAATTTTGTGGAATCGAGAAATTTAAAAATATTTTGCTTTGCTGACTAAAAATGGAATAAGACAAAGAGCTAAAAAAAAAACCC
This sequence comes from Drosophila setifemur, assembly GCA_021224005.1. NCBI lineage: Eukaryota > Metazoa > Arthropoda > Insecta > Diptera > Drosophilidae > Drosophila > Drosophila setifemur. The sequence goes on along the minus strand of JAJJHY010010948.1, from coordinate 1,908,209 downwards.
GAACCCGAATTAATTAGAAGTTAGTCTTATTTATTGCATAAATTACAACACATCTTCAGCAGGACAGATGACATCATCGCTACCATCATCATCCTCATTCCGTGTCACAGAGGAAAAATCTATAATTTGAAAAGACTCAATGGAGCCGGTATTCATGTTTATGGACGCTCAGTTAAGAGTGTGCAGGATGATTTAATTTACGTAGTCTCGGAGTTGGTAACTTCTTGGTGGGAGCGACTGCTTTGCATAATCCGAATCAAGTGAAGTCGTATTAGCATAGATACACACATAGGTCATTGCTGTGGCACTGGGGTTAGGAAACCACCACCACCACCCCCCGAGCAAATCAAGAATGAAGTTGACAAGTAAATTCAATGCTACCAAAATGAAATGGGGGTCATTGACATCTCGTGTCGGGTCGTTTCTTTTCATTCGCTTGGGCAGCAAAAATAACAATAACAGGAGGAGCACACCAGCACTCAAACCCGAGCATGTCGGACGCATACATTTTGCTTAAGTCAGCAGCGCACTCTAGAAATATTTGCTGTGTGCGATGGAAATTCTCATAACATTCTTAAGGCAAACGGTGGTAAGGTGGTACGCTGGCAAAGGAGGTTACCACTTCGTTTCCTTTGAATTTATCGATTGGCATTGCTCACAGTCGAGATGTTGTTTTCACAGATATGTATGTGTATATGTGTGTGCTTGCATGTGTGGTTGGCCCATTCAAATTGCACTCGGAACATTCTCACAAGTTTAATGGTTCCAAATTCTGGCGCTTGAAATGGCAAGACATTTCTGTCACAACTCCCCCCCCTCATGCATATGCATATATGTTATACTAAAGGATTCTTTATGTTGTATCTGTATGAAATATAACGATTTAAGTCATATTCTTATTATTAGATAGTACTCTTTAGCAATAGTTCTTAAGGAGTGACTCTTAATGCACCAACTAGTAGTTATAAGCTAAGACACATATATGTACATTATATTCATGGGCTAAGATATTGAAATATTTATCAAAGCCCCACATGCATGAATTCAATAATATTTGTCTAACTAGCACAAGCTTATTTAACCAATCTGCTTTATTCCTCTCCGATTTACATATAAATTTGTATATTAGTATTAAATGCTTCTATGCTTAAGGACTAGGATTGAATATGGGTTAAACTCATTCATTAGTGCATAAGCTCGTTCAAATTGTATTAGGGTAGAATCAAAATTAATTGCCTTTCCAGGGGAAGGCACCCTTACAGCTACGATTCTGACCGCAACTGTTTATATGTACATATGTATGTACGCAGGCTCGTTTGATTGCGTGTACCTGTCTGTGTGCGGGGTGCGTGTACAAACATATTGTTGTTATTGCTTCTCTGAACCCGCCTGATGGATGGAACTGGCGCCGGCGAAAAGTCACCCGATAGGCGAAGATAAGCATTCACACACACTGATACAGATATGCAGCGGCACTGTAACCGTTTCCGTTAGGGCTGCCGTTACCATCACCATCGGCAATTATTTACGTTTTCATTTGGTTCGCCCCGCCCCGCCTCTCGTCGCGTCGCGTCGCGTCTTTTGTTAACGTGCCCGCCGAACGACCGTTATCCGTCACTGGTCGCAAACAACTGAGCCTGCTTCGTCTCATTGTTTACAGTTTGGCCAAACCGCGAGAGCGAGAAAGAAAGGGCAACGCGCAGACGCCTATCATGAAGGGGAGCCTTCGGAGAGTTCACTCTTTCTCGTCGGTCAAATCTGTGTGGAGCCTTATGAATGAACGCCAATTAGCCAAGTTCGCTGGCTACACTTTATTATCATGATTGCTTTAGCTACGATTATGATTGCGGCCTTATTTACGTAGCCTACTTTTCTGGGCGCCAAAGAGGCGCATCAGCTTGAGCGGGAATTGATTGCGCCCATATTTTGCCAGCTACCGGAGCCATTCATCTCGCTGACGGATGAGCCAACATCCGGCTGGGGGCACGGCTCAAACGAATGGCATCTTGGCCAAGACACTCAAGAGTTTTCCTCCCCTTAAAGGACCCTGATTCAATGTAATTAGCTTTAAAATGCTTATAATTGATGAGGGCCGGATCCGTGTGTGACAACAGGTGCATAATAGGCGAAGACGGATGGCAATCATAGAAGACACTCATAACCTTTCGCCTTAGTTTTAAAATAGATACACACATAAAGCAAAGTTTAATTTACAAAACGGTACAAATTTTAAAGATATGTATAATTTTATTTTCTCTTGCCCGAAAATAAAAATTGTGCTTTTGGCACAAAAGGGAGGTGCGAGGTCTAGGGATTTAGCTTTCATCCTGGGACCACATCTCTTCTCCATTCTCCACAACTTCTGTGCCATTTCGTGCGGCATACTTTTGTGAGCTGTGCTCATTGTTTACACAACATTTCGCTTTTTTTATCTTGCTGATAATTTTGTAAAAAGGCAGAAAGATGAGAAACAAAATAAAACGAACAATGCTGAAATGTGTGTACACAATCAAACACATCCTTCCCGACCCCAACGCCAGCAATGTGGGGGTAAATGGCCATTTAAATTCAACAAAGTCAAAATTGTTTTTCTTAAGCGGAGCAAGACGAATAATCCAATGCGGTTAAGGGCGCTCATGGGTAGTCTGGGGATGTGTATCTTTGTGAGTCTGGGTAATGGGGAGGTTTCTGCGGTATCTCAGGACCTTAAAGTGGCATTTCAGTACAATTGTATCAACAACGTGACTTTGGCTTTTCACTTTGTCTTAGAGTCGAGTTTTGGCGAATTGGCTGGTTAGGATTGAATTAAAGGCTCTTTAAATGTGAGTAGCATTCCTAGCTCATATTTCATTTTACCGAACTTAGTCTGGTATTTGAACGTTTGTATTGCGTTTCCACTTTAGATCTCTTTGCCAAATTCTGGGAACCCCTTATCAATTCCACGATACACGGCATTCAATTAAGGTCATCGCCGCTGGAGTCGATTGGGATTTCAATTAATTAAACGAAACCTATTTTAAAAGCAGTTCGAAGGGCGATGGAAGGCCTATTGATTTATTCTTGACAGGTTCCTTTAGGGCAAATCAATTAAAAAGCATTTAAGGCATCAGCTCATCTCAATAATATAGGTGAAATATACTGTGTCATGTTAAAGTGTATGGGATAGTCGGGAATAAGTGTGAAAATTTTTTTCTTTCAATTTACATTGTTTTGCATAGTTGGTTGAAATAGACTGAAATACTGAAAGTAAGTTTAAATTGTTTATATGCATAGAGAGTTCCAATTAAAACAAAAATTATGTTTGTTTGAATTTGGATGCCACGTTTAGTGATTACCCGATGTGGCATACAAATGTACGATCATTTGTTTTAAAATTAACGTTCTGCACTCCTCCAGAAATGGTTGCCTCTTTATATCTGGACGATATTAGAAACTATTGCATGGACGAACTTTCCAATAAAGGACAAAAGATGACTGCACATAGTAAATTTGTATTCTCTGTATATTCTAAAATATATATTCTCTATATACTCTGTATATTCTCCATTGTATACATTCTCAACTTATATGTACACAGAACACAAATACAATAAGGGCAAGAAAAGTGTTTGTTTCTTTAAGAACAAACGTTTATTAGACCCATTACCCTTTGGGTGTATTAAGTTTTTGCAAATGTATGTAACAGACAGAAGGAAGCGTGGCAGACCCCAGTATATATATTCTTGATCTGCATGCACAAATATCAAGCGAGAGTCTTCTGCTTTTCCACACGCATTTGGAGTATACTCGTACATTTGTACTAGTCCTGTACCTGGTTAATTAGGTTAAAAAACGCAACGTTTACAGCAAGCTATCTATTTATGTTCTTAAATAAATGGTAAGTCGCTTGCGGTTTGTTATTTTTTTATTTGGATTTCATTTTTTTAAATGATGCTTATTATTAATTTGTTTTTGTAATATTATTTCTAATTAAATTGTTACGAAAGATGAAGTTCTGCTTATAACAAAATATGTATAGGGTATTTAACAGTCAGATTAGAGTTTGTTATTTCATGTCAAAGAAACTCCAATAATTAAAAGTTGCAAAGCTCTGCACACGTTTCATGTTGCTGGTTCGTTTCGAGACCTTAAATCAAGAGAAAGTGTATGTTATATTAATTAGGGACTTAAAGCTCGTTTGGCCCGACCCATGGCAAATTAATTGAGCAATTTGTACACTCTTTATTCCCTGCCATTAGGCCCGACGACGAATTTTGCAATCTTTAAGATTGCGATTTTGCTTTACGCTAATTGTTTTACATTAATAATCTGGCCAGCCAGCCACTTTGCGAACCGGAATGCCCTTCTACTGCCAGCCCGGCATCAAAGCATCAAGGACCATCAACCGGATAAATGTGCCGTAAGAGCGAAAAGCAAGCGGGGAGGTCGTCGAGGAGTCGGTTCTATTAACGCTCTGTGAACTACCAAGCCAAGGGTTTGTTTTGGTCTAGAGGAAAAGCGTAATATGTACGATTTGCTGCAGGACATGCCAGGGATTAGTTATGCATGCATGAGCTGGGACAAGCACTTCGGCTTGATGTTCCCAGAGCCGAGTGAGGTTTGTCGCAGGAGCTAAAGCCACAAGTTAGTTATACATAGTTTTTGCGCTCACACACGTGTAGCCGCTGTCAAAAGATATAATGTTCTTACTACGTGGAGCAGCCAGCCGAGCTGTCAGCCGCGCAATGTAATTTGCGAAAGTTCAGGATGCCATTTGACTGGCGTAAGCGGTTTCCCACGGCAGCGCTTCACTAAATTAGCGCATGCCATTAATTACGCTTTTGAAGTGAAAACCCACTCGAAGCTCTACAATTTTATTAAATATACGACCGAAATCATAATCAATTACGCAATGTATGCGGTGCTTTTACAACCGTATTTAATTTCGTTAAAAAAAAACGTATATTATTTTCGCGATATATTGAATTTCAGAGCCATCAGAAAGTTAATAAATTATTTAAAGCCAAATGCATATACACAAATTAAAGTAGATTTTTCATCGATACTTTGACCCAATTTGTTTTCTTTATTTAATATGTCAATTTTTTATTCATATATTAATTCGATGAGTTTGTACTTAAAGAAAACTTTAGCTATGGAAATCAGTTACAAGCGAAGCAAATGTGACTTTACCTAGTTTGGCAACATTAGTGTGAAACATCCGTTAGCCATGTTTGGCAAGACTTGGCTATCATTAATAATTGCCCTTAATGGGCTGGCTGGTCAAGCTGACAGCCCTGAGTCATAAATGCCAATCACATGGGCCCCCAGGCTGTCTTACTTTGGTTTCACTGAAGAGGGAGTTGGCCAAAACAATAAACCTTTGAAATCGGCAGCGGCAGAACCAGCCAAGCAGCCTTGAGCTGTTTGTTAACTGTGCCCCCATTTCGCATTTAATGTCAAACTTTATGTCCTCCTCTGTGGTCGACGCCGCGGGCCATCTGGCAGTGGATTATTATTGCATATGTTATGATAAGCATTGGCACCTCGCTCCAAGCACCTAGCACAATCAACAAGCTCCCAGCCCCATGCGGCTCGTGGGTGATAACATAATAACAGCAAGGCCATAAAAAGGTTTGTTTGCTTCTGGCTAACGGCGGCCGCAACTTATTGTCTGTGGACTTTGCGCACAAGCCTCCATGGGTATGGGGTAACGACCAGATCGAAATGGAGTAACTTTTCCCGTCGTCCTTTTTTATTCATTCCGTTCCTCCTTCTCCGCCATTGTGGCAATTGTGGATACTTTTGGTTGATTGAAACCTCCAGTTTAGTGGAATTGGCAAAGTCAATGGCTACCCAATATCGATCTAATTTCGACATTATCGATTGATGGATATACCCTTTTAATATTTAAGAAGAAAGCCCAGTTCAGGTGACTATTGGTGCCAAAAGCAGCTGGTGAACAAAGTGGTCTGATTATTATAACAACATTTTCAACCCGGCTTATAACGCTGTGTCATATTTGCCGTCGGTTCAAGCCCTTTACTTTTACCAATAACTTTTTATATTGAAACGGACGGAATCGGAAAATGTATTTTAATATAATATAATCTTTTGTAACCTAGTTTAAATGAGGACCCCAGTTGGAAAGCTTCTTTACCTTCACCTAGACTTCAATTTGAGATTCTCTTACTGTTCTTTAAAAATTTTTAATGCATCAGGGCGAGCCTGAATTGGATTTAAAGCAAAGTGTTGAGTCTGAATTAGAAACTCTTTCCGCCAAAACTCTTTGGCAAACTTCCAGATGAGCATGAGTTGGCAATCGAGAAAGGTAAACATGCTTTCGCAACCGGCTTTTAACCTACTCGAAGAAAAGCTAGAAATCGAAGTCCGAAAGCCTGAGCAAATTCGATGGCAAAAGGCAAACAAACTGAAAATTAGATTTAAGTCTCGTTTAGTTTGGCACGACAGCAGGATAAGGAATGAACCCGCACGAAGGTTATAAAGTGGCGTAGGATGGTCTTCTTCCGCATTTAAACCACTTCACATACGCACACACTCAAAAATGGTTTTGTAAAATGTTTGTAAAAGTAAATAAGAAATTCAAACTTTAACATACTACCGTCGCTTCGAAGGATAACAAGATCAATAAAGGTACGGTGGCTTTGTGTTCAGTTAATGTGTCAAGTTTGTTTAGTATTAAGTGATAAAACAAGAAAGAAAGCATTAATCGACTATTCCGACTATTAGATATCTCTTTCTCAGCTACATGGCTTATGGAAAGCCCTTTTTAACGCATCTTTTCGCATATTTGATTTCTAC
>JAJJHY010010948.1:1806798-1901368 GCA_021224005.1 Drosophila setifemur | reverse complement strand
TAATATGGTTCTCTATAAAAAATTACAATTCGAATGCAAATAATTTTGAAGTGTTTTCAGTATTTGTAATATATTTTTTTGACCCTGTAGCCAAAGGGTAAATAAATTTTTTTTTTCGGTGCCGCGCACACCGCCACTTTAATTTGTATTTTAATGTTTGCACTGCACTCCGTAGCTCAATTTTCAAGCTAGAGTCTCATATTATTATTTGTTACGAAATACTGCAAAATGGAGTTGCTCAAGATGACTGTTCTAAAGTGTGCCGTTGAGAACGCACTACCTTCATATACATATGAATGGGTACCTTTTTATACTTGTATATTTCTACTTTATTAACTATTTGGCTTCGATCTCTTTGGTGGTGCCATAGTTAGGACGTCTACCTTATAACACGGTCTCCGTCTTTCAATTCCCCAGACTCGGTAGTTCACAATTGATACAGGGTATTTAACAGTTGGGAAACTGGACTGTAATGTTCTTACTTGTTCTACATACAATAATATGAAACATATAAAAGTTTAAGGTTTTACCAACTTAACCAACCTAACCATGAAAACACTTTTGCCTACCCAACTGAGGAGAAAATTATTCTTCTATAAATCTATAATTAGAACGTGTTTATCTCTGCGTGCGTTGGATGAGACTAATTATAATCAATTATTAAAATCACTCTTGCGCAACCCGTGGCTTGTCGGAATGACTGTCTGGGTAGCTAATTAGGAACTCGGTGAATGAAGGTGAAAAGATGGAGGAATTTATGCAACGCTGAAGCTGAGTGTAACCATCGCCGTTTATGTTTATAAACGTTGTTTCATAATTAGAATGAATATGGGCACTATTAATAAAATCTAAATTCTAAAACACTATGCCAATAGTTTTATTGATTCTAGTTCGGTAAACTTGACATGTTTTTGGTCAGCACCAATGTGTATATCTTTTTAGTTTATGAATTAACAAAAAATATATATTCCGTGCATTTTTTTTTACATGGAACACGTATTTGGTATTGGTAGCTAATGTAGGTTATTTTTATGAATAGTTAAAATATAACGACGTTAAGGTTATATGTTTAAAATTATTATATTATTTCAAATCAATATAAGTCTTGATGATTTAATCCAATTTAATTCTATACACCGAAAAATCATTATAAATAAATCACCATCCTGGAGCTGTGCGTAACTAAAAAGCCAAAAATAAGATTCAACCAAAAGCTGGAGAAGTATACTACTACAAATTACAGATAAATCGAAAATCTTTAAACAAAAATTCATTGTGTATATGCGAAATAATACGCCATACAAATTTAATATCATGAAGTAAAAATAAGTGGCCTACTTTAAAGCGTTCAGTTTGAGTAAATATCTGATCAGGGGTATTAGAAAACTGTTGTGCAAAAAAGTGTACACAAAGGCGGCAATATTTGTTCTTGCACAACCGGATGCCTTCTTATTATTCTTAGAAATGCAAAACAATATTCTCCGTCGTGTGCTATCATCCAATCGAATCGTAACAAAATCCAATCAAATTCAATATAAATATTTGGCAAAAAGCTTGCTCTACGTGGCGTTCTGTATTGTGTTTTATGACCTTGTTCGACTGCTGACCAAGACCGATTGCCCAGCCAGGTTCGGAGGCACGTTATTCACAGTTGGTCACGTGCGGGGACGATTTCACGAATCCTATCCCAGGGACAGGGGCATTTCCTCGCGGGGATAAGTGTTTCGCATGTGGCTCCCGCACTGGTTTTGAGCGATTTGACTGCTACACCCACTCCACAAATGCGTAGAGGGTCTAAATTAGCTGTCAGAACCAAGTGGTGTAAAAGTGGACAGAGTTTTGCTTGGATGGCCGAACATCAAAAGCCAGGTCTGCCAAAGACCCCTTTTAACCGCCAAATAAATCCGCTTAAAATGCTAATTTCCCTTGTGTTGGGAGGCATCCTGAAAACAATATCCTGTTTAGGGATAAGCTAACCGAAATTCACCGTCCAGTCTATCCATATTCAATTTGCGTAGCCTGGCGACAGGAAATGAGTTTTCCATTTTCATTTCTTGTTGCTCCGGCGGATATAGAAATAGTAGGCTGTCTGAGGCTGTAAGTGATGAATATCAAGAAGTTTTTTTCTGGTCCAAAAACAAGCTTTTTATGCGAGTTTCAACAAATGGTTCGCATATATCCATGGCATGCGAACATACATTGAGGATTGCCGAACCTTTCCTGCGGCAAAATTATTTCAGAGTATGGCTTGATTAATGCTCTGCAGTTGAAACGTTTAAGATGCTGTGTCGGAGGCTCACAATCATAAATCACGAAACTGGTGTCGAAAAAATGTATTCATTTCAAGTAGGTTTACCTTTCTTTATGGTAGTCGGAGCGGGATATCGAACCTGGATTCTGGTTATTCCTGGAATAGCCTTAAATCTCCCGTAAAATTGCTGCTTGCCGCGTTTGTTTATTCAAGTTTATTTAATTCAGCATGCGACACAGGCCATCCACATCACGCATTAAGCCGCTGTCTCTTCAGGAATTTTACACGTGTTTATAAGAGATATTTATTTTTACTCAGCCCACTGACATTGCCTTGCCAATCTCACCGACAGACACAAATTACACACATTTACATATTTTTTGGGCGACATGGGGCGATCCGAATCGGCTCCGCACTTTCTGATGTAAGCAATCCTCCTAGACCGACCCACACTGGCAAGTGGCCAAAGCAGAACTGAAACCAAAACACAATTTGGCCAAACTGGATGGGTATGAAATATTTATTGGGGCAGGCGCAGGCGCAATACTGACAAGACGAAAGAGAGGCTTTGTCGGAAGTAAAGGCAAGCCCTTGGAGTGTTCAAGTGTTAAGCATTCTGCACACTTTTCCTTTATTAGTTTCTTGAAGAGGTCCCAACACTACCCTGATGGTGCTTATAAAATACAAATATTTGTCAACGAGAAGTTTTTAAAGTTAAAAAAAAATGAAAATCCAAAAATTTGATGCGAACATTAAAGATTTGGCATTCGTTTATTCCACATTGAGTGACATGCACCACTGGTCAGGGCTATTATTATTATTATATAAAAAATCCAAAAATGTATATTTAAAATAAAATTCGAAATTTACAAAATCTTAAATATGGAAATTAGCAAATTAAGATTTATCAAAATTCTTTTTTTTTAAGTTTAAATAATTAATTAACAAACAGTTTTCTGTCAACTAATTAGTTTCAACTGGCTTGATAAAACTAAATCTATTTTGACTTGCTTAACTCCGTTAAAAATAATATGAATACTGTATTGTATTTTGGTTCATTGCTCCTAAATAAATTGATTTATAGAATATTTTTTGCCTACTTCGAAGAGTACACAGTTTACACCAATAAAACTAAAACTAATTATATCTATAATATAAAAATGAATCGAAAAATGTGTTGGTAAGCGCATAACTCAACAACGCCTGGACCAATTTGGCCAAATCTTTTTTTTAAATGTTCGTTGAAGTTCAAGGATGGTTTTTACGGCGAGAAAAATTAGAATTATTGCTGGAAAAATCCTAAAAATAGCCCTTTTCTTTTCCCATACAAATGATTTGTAACTAAAACCTAGTCAATTTGAGCTTTATTGCTATGGTATAAAGTTCATATTAAATTACAAGCACTCACTGTGGTCTAAGCAATGTAGGTGTGTTCCTAACGTCAAAGATCATATCTATCAAAACAATGTGCGTGTGTGCGTTGGAGCACAGAATACATAGTTGGAGGAGTTTAATGTCGCGTTCCGAAACTCGCGTTTCTTTTGTATTAGTTTCGGCACGCGAGATAAAATGCATCAGTTTCCACGTCATTACATCAGTCAAACAAAAATCGCGTTACCAACAGTGTTTTGTTATTTTTAATATCCAAATTTTAAATAAATAAAACAATTCGTACGGCTTAAAAGGATTTGACTTCAAGTCATATCAAATTTAAAAAGCTGTGCATTTAGAAAATGGACAAAGAGTGTATTTTACAGCACAGAACGCAGTACAAAGAGCTGCTCAGCCACCATCTACTACATTAACCAGTTTTTTTGAGACATGCCAAAACGATGATTTCGCACAAACATTGCTATATTCTGAAATGCCAAAATATTATACCTGGAATCAATACTCAAGGAGATTTATACGACGGAAACAAGGAAAGCCAGTTCCAGGATATACAGATGTATATTCCACCGATGCGATTGGCCGGATTTATTCAGTACATCCAAGCAATGATGAATGTTTTTATTTACGACTGCTATTAGTCAATGTACGTAGCCCAACATCATTCCAACAGTTACGAACTGTTGATGGTGAATTGTGTGGATCCTACAGAGAAGCCTGTAAACGTTTGCAATTGCTTGAAAATGACGCTCATTGGGATCAAACTCTCAATGATGCTGTAATATCATCACACGCTCATCAAATACGAACATTGTTTTCTATAATCATATCTACATGCTTCCCATCAAACCCAATTGATTTGTGGATCAAGTACAAAGATTATATGTGTGATGATATTTTGTATCAAATACGGAATAGAATGGGAAATCCAAATATACAAATCAGTGAAGAAATTTACAATGAAGCATTGATTTCAATTGAGGACATGTGCTTGATAATGTCAAACAAACTATTAATTCAATTAGGCCTGACCGCGCCCAATCGTCCAATGCATGACGCTTTTAACCAAGAGTTGCATCGAGAAAAACTGTATGATCTCAACGCTTTGAAAGAATTAATTCAAACAAATCTTCCACTGTTAAATGAACAACAGAAGTATGTATTTGAAACTCTTATGAAAGTAACAAATGATGAAACTGGAGGGATTTACTTCTTAGATGCACCTGGTGGTACAGGAAAAACTTTTTTGATTTCATTAATATTAGCAACAATTCGCTCACAAAATAAAATTGCACTTGCACTCGCTTCATCGGGAATCGCAGCAACTTTGCTTGAAGGTGGTCGAACAGCCCATTCAGCACTAAAATTGCCATTAAATATGCAAAGCAATGAAACTCCAACCTGCAACGTTTCGAAGAACTCTGCAATGGCAAAGGTTTTGCAGCAATGTAAATTGATTGTTTGGGATGAATGCACGATGGCACATAAGAAATCTTTGGAGGCTTCAGACAGAACCTTAAAAGATCTACGGAGCAATAATAACCGATTTGGTGGTGCAATGATTTTATTAGCAGGAGATTTTCGTCAAACATTGCCAGTGATTCCACGATCAACGCCAGCTGATGAACTCAATGCATGTCTAAAGTCCTCCAATTTGTGGAAACATGTCAAAGTACTTCATTTAAGCAAGAATATGCGTGTCGAGTTGCAAAATGACCAATCTGGAAACATATTCTCTAAACAACTCATTGACATTGGTAATGGCAAATTTCCTATAGACATGTTGACTGGCTGCATTAACTTTCCTCAAAGTTTTTGTCAGTTAACTCGATCAAAAGATGAACTTATTCAGAAGGTGTTTCCAGATGTTTCTCAAAATTACAGAAACCATGATTGGTTGAGCGAACGAGCTATACTGGCTGCAAAAAACATAGATGTAAATGAATTAAATTTCAAAATTCAAGAACAAATTACAGGCGAATTGAGGATATATAAATCAGTTGATTCGGCTACTAATCACGATGATGTAGTCAACTATCCACCGGAATTTTTAAACTCGCTGGATTTGCCAGGATTGCCACCTCACAATCTTCAATTAAAGGTTGGATCGGTGGTTATAATGTTGCGAAATATCAACCAACCGCGTCTTTGCAACGGTACACGGTTAGCGATAAAAAAATTACTAAACAATGTGATAGAAGCAACTATACTCAAAGGAAAGTATAAAGGAGAAGATGTTCTCATACCGCGCATCCCAATGATTCCGACTGATGTGCCATTTGAGTTTAAACGACTACAGTTTCCAGTGCGGCTTGCTTTTGCTATGACTATAAACAAGTACCAGGGGCAATCATTAAGTGTTTGTGGTATTAATCTAGAAAACCCATGTTTCTCACATGGTCAATTGTATGTTGCCTGTTCCCGTGTTGGAAAACCATCAGATTTGTTTATCTATGCGCCAGGTAATCAAACAAAAAACATCGTATACCACAAAGCACTACAATGATAATAATAATAATTATGATTCACATGATTAACAATAAAGCGATTACTTACTTTTAAATCATTATATATGTTTTATTTAATTATTTTTTATTCACAACGCCCTATCACCAGGGTGACGGTTCTGTTCAGGAGAATTTTTTAAAATACGTAGGCACAAAAACTGCCACATTACAAATCTTTTTGACAGGACGAAGTCTGTCGGGTCAGCTAGTTTATAATATAGATAATGAGTATCCAAATTGTAACTGTATTATCATACCACATTATCATCTTTCATAATTAGTTTTTATAGCTAGGGTAGTCTTTTTGATGCAGACAGTATAAAATTCGGAAAGGCCGAAGTCGGAACACTATATCACATAGCTGCCATAGGAACAAAATAAAGTGATAAATTCACCATTTTTTAACATAATTAATTAGTTTAGAAATCACTATTTTATGACTATTTTAACCTACCACGAAATTCCCACAAAAATGGGGACCAATATATTAAATAGCCAATCCGAATTTGAAATACATTTTCGTAAGCCGAAGATTTAGAAGCGCATCGATAGTGATTTCAAGTTTATTTAAAAGTATGTCATTCAAGAAATTCTTTACACTTTCAGATCATAACTTGACTCAATTAAATGTTATATCTTGCTTTCGGAAATCCTATACAAATTAACATATTTTAACCATAACGTTGTTGTAATTTGTTGTACATTTAAACTGAGGGTCTGAATGGGATGTTCCTCTGATTTAAAGTACCAGGCGAACAGAAAAAACAGCAGCAAAAGAAAAACAACAGCAGAAAGTACCCAACTGCTGCCACTCAATATGCTCCCACTCAATGTGCTCCCACTCAAAATATTTCTAATGCAAGAAACGGTTGTTTCAAAATCCCTTCTCTGCACCCATTACCAAAAGGAAGAGAGCCGCATGGAGACAAACGATTTCCCAAGTCTCCATAGATGAGAATCAATAAATGATGGAGATCAGCCTGCTGTTTTTTCTGTACGCCTGGTAATTGCTTTCTGAAATCCCATACAAATTAACACCATGCACCATGACGTTGTAATTTGTTGAACGGAAATTTAAACTGAGCCACTGCTTAGGATATTTCATTGATTTAAAGCACCAGGCGAGCAGAATCCCCAGGCAACAAACTTTAAAATTAACGGACTTGGTTTTTGTAATTGCAAAATTTTTATACCCTTACAGAGGGTATTATAATTTTGACCAGAAGTTTGTAACGATCCTATAAAGTATGTATATATCTAGCCATGTCCGTCAGTCTGTCTGTCCGTCTGTCGGTTACTATGTAAACTAATCTCTCAGCTTTAAAGGTAACGGGCTGATTTGGAACCAACTCTTCAAACAGGTAGTATATAAGTCGGAACGGCCGGAATCGGAACACTACCTCACATAGCTGCCATTGGAAAAAAAGTCACATAAATTTGCGATTTTTAAAGATATTTTATTAATTCCTTGGGAAACTTTATTTAATGACTATTTTAACATATCCACATATATGAAAGTTTCATCAAAATCGCACCACTTTATCCTAAAGCTGCCATAGAAACGATGGGAGAAAATGGGTCTTTGACCATAGCTCTGGTGTTTTTCAAGACAATTAATTCATTCTTGCGAAATACAGTTTTCATAGACATTGAAGCCATTTTAGAAAATTAAAAACCTAAAATTGGATCACTATATCCTACATAAGCCATACAAATGAGTAAACAGTTTCAAGGCAACTGGTCTGCAAGAGTATTCTAAGCTTCGGGAACCGAAGCTAGCCTTCCTTTCTTGTTATTTTATAATTTTGACCAGAAGCTTGTAACGCAGTGAAGAAGACATTCCGACCCTATAAAGTATATATATTCTTGATCAGCATCACCAGCCGAGTCGATCTAGCCATGTCCGTCTGTCTGTCCGTCTGTCAGTTGCTATGAAAACTAGTCCCTCAGTTTTAAAGCTATCGGGCTGAAAATTTGCACCGACCCTTTAATCTGTTGCAGGTAGTATATAAGTCGGAACGGCCGGAATCGGACCAATACAACACATAGCTGCCATAGGAACGATTGGGAAAAAATGCCAAAATTTCGCCATTTTTAAAGATATTTTATTTATTTCTTGGTAAACTCTATTTAATATTTATTTTAACATATCCTAAAAGTTTCATCTAAATCGGACCACTATATCCTATAGCTGCCATAGGAACGATATGAGAAAATGGGTCATTGAGCATAACTCTGGTGTTTTTCAAGTCAATTAATTCATTCTTGAGAAATACTCCCATAGGAACGATTTTTAAAGATAATTTATTTATTTCTTGAAAAACTCTATTTAATAGCAATTTTAGCATATCCTAAAAGTTTCATTAAAATCGGACTACTATATCCTATAGCTGCCATAGGAACGATGGGAGAAAATGGGTCATTAAGCATAACTCTGGTGTTTATCAAGACAATTAATTCATTCTTGAGAAAAACAGTTTTCATAGACAGTTAAGCCTTTTTAGAAATTTAAAAACCCAAAAATCGGATATCTATATCCTATAGCTGCCATGCAAACGATTGAACGGTTTGAAAGCAACTAGCCTGCAAGGGTATTCCAAGCTTCGGGTACCGAAGCTAGCCTTCCTTTCTTGTTTTTAAAGTAATATTTATATAAAGCCCTAATGCTGCTTCCCGTTCTTCACTTGGAAAACCCAAACAAACGCATTGTCTCCGTTAGTGCATTGTCTCTTGCACTCTCGCAACAGATTATTTGCGTTCCTCATGTCGGGTTGGCATTAATACATGTTTTTCTTGTTTACCAGTAGGACAATAAATAAAAACGAATGTCAGTATAAGCATATTCATAAAGCTTAATGAAATTAATTGCCACAACAAATTCAACTATTAGAAAAAATTCTGCATTGTGAACAACGCAGAGGAATTTTGTCGTCTAATCAAAGCAAGCTAAAATAAATGTTGTTCTTTTCCAAATTAGACAGTTTACATATATACATTTTTCGATATAGGCAGTTAGACTAAATATATAATTATAAATTAATTGAATTATTTAGAAAAACCCAAACATTAAAAGATGTGACTGCATTACGGTGGATTTCAAAATGGTTTTTGAAATCCCATACATTGTGAATAAATTTAAGTCATCCTGTGGGTGTACCTTGTTCTAACAAAAACTTAAACTGAATCACTGAATGGGATGGCGAAAGGAAACACCCAGCTGGTTATCCAGGGTCAAAGAAAAATCCCACAAAAACTTAGCACACTTTTTGGGGGTATTTAAATTTAGTGAAATAATTATTTTCGACGTTCTGGAGATTTCTGAAATCCCATATAATGTTAACAAATTTGAATCATTAACATGCTTGGAATTTCTTGAAACGGACATTTTATTGCGTAACTGAATGGGATGCTCTTTGATTCAAATCACCAGGCCAACAAAAAACCCTGAGCAGGTAATCAGCGATCAAATTAAAATTTCCAATTAAAAAATTATTCTAAAATAAATGTAGCATACATTTTGGGGATATTTAAAATAGAGTGGAATAATTATTTTCGCCCTATTAGAGGTTTCTGTTAGCCTGGTACTTGCTTTCCGATATTTGGTCGGAATTTGTTGTAACGGAAATTTGAATTGTCTAACTGAAAGGAATGTTCTTTGATTTAAAGCCCAGGCAAACAGAAAGCAGCAGGTGACCAAAGACTAAATTTAAAATAAACGGACTTAAATTATTCAATTGCAAACATTCTTAAAAATATTATATATTTGCGGGGTAATAAGTTTCTATCTGAATCCTTAATCCTTATAATTTTAGCCATTCAAACGAGTATCCAAAAATAATAGGTTTTGCCACTTTTTCCCAATTGGTTCTTATGTAGCTGCAAGGTGCAAGGTCCTTTATTGGGTTGCAAATATCAGGTCAAAACTGAACTGAACTGAACTTCTGAACTTCTTTTACGCGTTCTAATCCAAAGTCTGATGCTATATATTACGAATCTTTTCGTTACGCCGTTGTCAGACGCAAGCACTTTCAATGATACAAATCAAAGTCCGATTTAAATTCATTTATTAAATTATCAAATAGGAGAATAGTACAAAAGAAACTTAAAGAACAATTTGTTGCTGCTACTAAAGATAGGTAGGGTCTAGGTTACAAATCAGTTGCATCTTTCAACGTGTTCTTCGGCACTTCATGTTAAGAAAAAAAACATTGTTTTAACTTATCAATATGCAGATAATTTAAACTAATACAAAACAAATTTTAGAAATTTAATGAAAATTGAAGATAGGTTATCAACGAGGTCAGTTCTTGCTGACCTTCCATTGATCATTCTATGTTTACATAAATTGAAAAGGAAATAAACCTATTTTTTAATTGCGGACTAAGTTTTTCAGGAATTTTTAATAAGTAGCTAGGTTAAGGGCAGCTGGTTGGTGATTGTTGTTCAAGGGATACCAAGTAAACTAAAGTACGTATAAAAATTCTCTTTACAAACTAATATCAAAGTTTAATTATCAACAGTTTAATTCGTGGCCGACGCATGCTGCAAGCGCGTTTCTTGCTCTCTCAAATATATACTATTAGTGAATATTTATATTTTCATCAATCTACAGTTCTTCCCCGTCTGTTACCTGCTATTATTTTTATTGTATTTGTGGCTGCAACTGTTTTCTTTCTTGCTTCGACTTCAGTTGAATTGGTTTTTTTGTTAGATAGATTGTTACAAAAAGCTTTTCTGAGTGGATTCAACTATGTATATGGATCTTCTGCTAACTTACATTCAATAAATGACTTTGTATGTACTACGCGGATATCACAATTCCATTTTCGTTTCAAATTCTCGATTCGTTATTAGCTTCCATTTTAGATTGTTAGCATAATCCTAGTACATAGTACAGTTGCAATAGTTCTATAGCTCGCAATGCATAAATCTGTCAACTATTTTACGATAAATTATGAATAATAATCAGGCTTTTCAAATATACAAATACAAAACGTTGCGGGGTATTGAATTAGGCAAATGTAGTTATAGGATGCTTGCCACTTCTTTTACATTTTCAGAAATAAATTAAAACAAAATTTATGTTTCTACAAAAATGTCACATCGGATTGTGGTCCTGAGCTGTGGAGACTGATGCTGGTTGGGTCTCCGAAGCAGTTGCACTTGCGGGTTTCCCAGAGCTTAGCTTAGCCTTTAGATTTAGCAACATCGCCTCGAATGAGTCATCCTGCACTTTTGGTGCGGGCGCTTCCTTTGGAAACACATATGAGTGGTAATTATTGATTCCAGCATTATCTGAAAGTTACAATTTAGGTTAATTGGGTTCCCTTTAAATCAAAACTTTCCACATACCCAAGTCAGCGTAAGATGCACGACAGAAGGCACGTCGTCCTCCAAAGCTTATGTCGTACATATTGATTTGAGGGTCTCTAGGACTCGTGTCAATTGCCGTAAATGCGTCCTGCGCCCTTTCGTACGTCACAAAGCCGTACTTCATTCTAAAATATAAAAGTCAATTTATAGATCAACAGTTTTATCTGCAGCATTCATCTTCTTACCCATTTTCCTTATAGTGTATCGTTATCTGTTTAATGCTGCCATAGGCCAAAAATTTGCGGCGCAACACTTCCTTGGACGTCTCCTGCTCAATGCGACCGACATAGACGATTCGGCGTTCCTCCACAGCCGGCTGTGAAACGTTGCGATCCATGAATCCACGCCGATTGTTGTTGCTGCTGGAACAGCTATTGCTGGGAATTCGCGTGTCAGACTTAGAGCGGGAGCGCGAACGTCGCAGACTACGATGCGGACTGTGACCAAGTTCGCCATCGCTATTTTCAGAACCCGAGCTGGAAAAACTTGAAGGTTTCTGATTTTTGGAACGTCGTTTATTGTAGCTGGTGCGGCGTTGTCTTCGCTCGCATTTGCCTGCCTCTGAATAAGATGACGAGCTCACCGAGCTGCGGTGTCGGTGTGTGCTTCGTGAGGAATAACCACCGTTTCCTATACTGCTTGCACCACATGTGGCTGCTACTTCCAAGTTGCGCAGCTGATCTATAGAGTTTGAACGCGATCGGGATCTGGACGAGTCCAGGCTGCTGCAGTCCGTGGAAGATGCACTCGAGGAACTGGACACATTTGAACCCGAAGCCGATCCTTGGCTCCTGCGCTTGCGGTAATATCTCCGAGAGCGTTCGCGAGACTTTCGCAAATTGGGCAGCGTTAGCAAAGGAAATTCGGGTTGCAGATCCGTTTGAGTTGCCATGCTAACCAGCGTCTTGCGCACGCGATCCTTGGGCAAGTGCATAATGACCATATCCTCACCGTGCGGCACATTTTTGTTTTTCGAATCCTTAGCTGGCCCAGTATTTGAACTGGGCAACATGGGCAGAATAGTGCTGCAGGTTTTTTTAACCAATTCACTTTGTATGCTGGCAATCAGAGAGTGGTTCATGTTCTTATTCGCATCCTGACCGTTGGAGATGTTGTACAGCAGAACAGAGGACTTCAACAGCGAGCGTGGCGAGGCTTTGCTTAATTGATTGGGCGGTATCGTTATTTCAGTGTTGCAACTAACTGATACTATAATTATTTCCTCATAGTCCGGGTGGAGTTTGTTGCTGGACGGGGCGGTGACCGGTTGAGCGGGTGACTCTGTTTCCATGCAATATGTGTCCTTTACAATATCCTTGAGGGGCGGCAACTTGGTCACGCGAGGTACTTTTGCGGATATGCGAGAGTCGATTATCTTAAGCTGCTGGGCCCGCTTCATCTCAAGCATTCGCAGCACCTTGTTCTTGGCCACAGTAATTGGATCCATGGGCACAGTGGCTGCTTCCTTGGTCGGGCACTTAAGGCTATTGACAATGTTGGCAATGGCAGCTTTCTGTGGCGATGGGGGTTTCGCAATAGCAACGGGAGCGACCGATTTAATGCTAGTATCCAGCTTCGACTGCTTCGGCGGAGTGGGCTTGGATTTGGGAATAAGGACCCCGCCGCAACGGCGCTGTTTGTACTCTTCCAGATTGAGTTTTCGCTTGGGCGCCGGGGTCGCTGTCGGCACTGACAACGGGACAACTACGGATGAAGTCTGTACCTGCGGTTCCTCTACCGCACTCGTTGTTAATGCGGCTTCCCGCTCCTGCTTCAAAAGCGCTAGATTTTTTCCTCCCAAGCCCAGACCGAGAGCTTGAACCTGCTTGTTGCTTGAGGATTTTGCGACCTCGTGCGCTTTTTTGGCTGCCGTCTTACTCGTTTTTGATGTTGAGCTAGTTCCCCCCATCTTACGTTTAAGAAAATCGCACTGCTTTTTATTCGGCACCAAGCAAATATTTGCTGTTTTCGGTTTGCTCGATGCTGGGGCCGGTGCTTCTTGGGTTTCCACCGGCGCTGATGTTTTCAACTGTATTGGGAATAAATTAATAAATATGTAAAGGTAAAATAAATATAAATAAAATCTCACCTCTTTGGAAACAGCCATAGTTTTAGGCTTCGTAGGTTTAGGACACCAGGAGGGGTCAGCCTTAACGTTGTCGACATAACACAAGTCCTCAGGAACTTGTGCTGGCCCGGAAAGCTTTTTGGTCGACCATCCAGTCTCATCCACGTCAATCACATCGACAGTTTCTACGTCGATAATCGAATCGGAGTCATCATCAGAGTCGGGGTTCTTAGGATTCATGGATATGGGTTTTGGAAGCGACTTAGCAACAGGAGCTTTCAAAACCACTGACACATTTGCAGCTGGCTGTGATTTGCTTGATTGCAAGGACTGTGACTGTTTCATGCGACAAGCGTTTAGATTCTCGGCAAAGTCATCTTTGGTGATAAAGTCAGCTAGGTCAAAGTCATTTACGTCGATATTTAGTCCAAATGCATCCACCTCTGAGACAATGGTGTTTGTGCTCAGCGTTCGGCTCTTGCGCTCACTTGAGCTCTCCAAGGCCGGTACATTCTTATTTTCAGTGGGCAAACATTTGACTGCTACATCTTCTACGGTTTCGTCCGCGTCGTCGTCCTCGTAGTCACTGGAATGCGACTCGTAGTCACCGATTGAGGAGCTATCTGTGCGGGTGCGAAATGTGGACGCGCTGCACTGACTCTGAATGTCCTCCTCCTCATCGGAAAGGCCACCAGCTCCGACATCTTCGCGGTCAAATTCCACAATAGTGCTGAGCTGGCGCTGCTGCTCGAAGGCCGCCTCAACCTCGCCATCGGTGATGGCCCGGTAGACCTGGGCGTTGAGCACGTTGGCATCCTGGTCGCCCAACTGTTGCTCCACGAAGTCACTGTAGATCAGCTATTCAAATAATCGACACTGATAGAACCTTTGAGCACTGAATGCGTCTTAACCAAACCTACCAGGTTCTTTCTGTTCTGCAGATCTTCCTCCCTGTTGTGGATAAGCAGCGAGTCGTCTGTGGGCGCTATTGGCAGAATGCCATTGAGAGTATCCGTCAATTGCAAACTGGGAGATATATCATGAGTGTCTAGTTAAAGGCTGGTTAGGGACAGCAACTTACTCATCATTGGGTGACCAGAAGTTGGACTCTGCTTCATATTTGGCGAAGTTACCCTCAAAGGGATCCTCGTGGAAAACATTTAGCATTCGGGAATCCATTTTAATCAAAGAAAAAATTTGGCTCGCACTGCAAACAAAAATTATTTTTTTTAATTTCTAAGTACAAGTATGTAGTAGTATGCTGTTTATTTTCAGTCAATGCTTTTTTTTGGTAAACCCTAAAGAGCACGTAAACTGACTGTGTCGAAAAAAATTTCGGACAAAATTAATTTTGTTTAATAAAAAGAGTAATATCTTAAAATGCCTAAGAAGGTAATCACAAGACGCCAGCGCAAAGCGGCCGAGGCCAAGCGCAAGGCCGAAGAGGATGCAGTTCAATATCAGCTAGGACAATTGTCAAACTTAGAAATAGATGAGAAATCCAACGACGATGTCAATCTGACAGTTGAAGAAGGTGCTGTCATAGCACCACTGCGCCCGGAAAACACCCTACCGGCAACGCCACAAACTAAAGAAGTTTTAGCAAGGAAAAAGTCGACAGCTAAAATGATGCAGCCCGATACGGTTCCTGGGATGCAAACTAGAAAGGAGAGCAAGGCCAAAGGAGCAGCCATCAAGACGAAAGAGACCCCCGAAGCGTGCAAGTTTCGAAAATTAAATCCAAAGGCTAACAATACAGAGGAACAACCGAGCACATCTGCTATCCCTTCGGACTATGATCAATTGCACGGTCGAGCTATCTGGTATGGAGAGGAGACCCCTGTAAAAAACAATACATTGAATAATGACGCTAGTGGATTAACAGCAAGTTTTGTTGTTCCGCTTATGACGAAAATTTGCAAGCAAATTAAGTCCCATTGGAATACAGTGTTGCCAAAACGAAGCGGTATGGTTGCAACAGCCCCACGGCAATCTAATGCAAAAGGAGACGACACCTCTACCAGCCAAGCGTTGGATCTCGTGCAGTTGGAATTACAAAAGCAACAGAAAATGCTGGATAATGAATTGTGCGACAGAATTCTGCAGGACATCGAGGAGTACCCTGATGAGAATGTCCAGATCAAAGGAGCCGAGCCTTCACCTCCTCCGGAATTTGTCGATGGCGCGCATGATGCGGAGGAATACATGCCAGCCCCACATGTTTTCGGCAACACTGGTTACTTCATGCTGACCGGCACCGATGAGCAGTTAGCGCAGCAGCTCGCCGATATCAAAACCACCAACATTGTTCTCGAGTCGTACCTCATGTTGCCACCCGAATTAATGGATAAGGTTGAGCAACAGCTAGGGGACCTTGTCAAGAACCGCGAACAAATTCTAGAAAAAATGCAAAATAAGCATTTAATGCTCGCCTCACCCCGTGTAAGGCGTTCCAAAAAGACCAACAAACACAAGAATTGAGAGAAACATCAGAACACTTAACCCGTATGTATGATCCGATGGAGCGAGAAGCAAAATTTTAATAAACTACAAACCAACCAAAACCAAATACTCTAAATAATTTGTATACCCTTGCAGAGGGTATTATAATTTTGACCAGAAGTTTGTATCGCAGTGAAGGAGACATCTCCGACCCTATAAAGTATATATGTTCTTGATCAGCCGAGTCAATCTAACCATGTCCGTCTGTCGGTTGCTATGTAAACTAATCTCTGAGTTTTAAAGGCTGAAACTTTGCACTGTCCTTTAAATCTGTTGCAGGTAATATATAAGTCGGATTCGGAACACTACATCACATAGCTGCCATTTTTTAAGATATTATTCTATCCTGAAAGTATCATCAACATCAGACCACTATGCCCTATAGCTGTCATAAGAAAGATGTGAAAAAATGGGTCATTGAGCATAACTCTGGTCTTTTTCAAGACAATGAATTCATTCTTGGAAAATATAGTTTTTAAAATCATCAATGCCATTTAATGCGATAATTTTTATGCTCTGCGCGAAGAGCAATCTTAATAGATTGCAAGTACGCCAAATTAAAATATTCACCATCATTTATAATCTGGTATGACTTCATTCCCCCATAGACCAGAAAGCAAATATCGTGCTAGGTTCCATAAGACGTAAACGATTACCTATGTTTGCGAATAGATGCACATATGATTATTAATCATACTTGTTAAAAACTAATAAAGTCAAGAAGTCAAACGCAACTTTCTGTTTCAGTTAGGTTTCTCAGAACCTAATGATACTGGGTTCTCAAAAAATGTTAGATTTAAAACCGATTTATTTTAGTCGAAATGTTCCAGCGGGTGCAAGTAGGAACCGCATGATATTTGAAATTTGGCGCCAAAGAATCAACAAGTTGGCAGCCCTGGTGCTGCAACAAACATCCAATTGGAATAGGCAAACAGAAGTTTCCATACCCCCACCCCCTAACTCTTTTTATAAATGTGACAGTTATCAAATAATTATATTCCGAATTACGATATGAGCAAATTTCATTTTCTAAAACCACTTAAATCCGGGAATATCACTTGCCGACAACAATAATAACAAACATGCGCGCACACTAGCGGGTGGAAGAGGAAGACGAGCCGCACATGTGTTGAGCCCCAACCACGTGTATGTGTGAGTGTGCGCACACACGCGTGTGTGCCGCCGCCACGCCATGTGCTTTTTATATGCTTAACAACAATCCAATTCGATACTTTTTGTTGATCTCCACTATCACATTTCACACCCGCACGACACATGCTGGACATTTTTTGTTTGGAAAGCCGTTTTCTCAGGAAGCAGCTTTGTGGACTCAGACGAAATGGGAAGCTGACTCTCAGTCGGATTGGCGTTCATGCGAATTTTTGAATGCACCCACAAATTAAGGGAAAGGTTTCCCAGACAGTCACCACGTTTGGAATACCTT
Source organism: Drosophila setifemur (assembly GCA_021224005.1). NCBI lineage: Eukaryota > Metazoa > Arthropoda > Insecta > Diptera > Drosophilidae > Drosophila > Drosophila setifemur. The sequence goes on along the minus strand of JAJJHY010010948.1, from coordinate 1,883,834 downwards.
TTTGAAATGCAGATAGTGCACAGCACTGGAACGCTTCTCCTGTTAGGCGCGACCGTTTCAATTGTTTTTAGTTTTGTTGCCGCCGTCTGTTTGCCCGTCTGCTTTAACCTCACATGTTGAGCGCCGCGTCTGCAGCACCCACACAAACACAGTCCTTTTACTTTCCGCTATTTGGTGTCCACCTGCAGCGGCAACGTTACCGAGCCGCGCCGCAATCTCGATGCGGATATGAATTCAAATAGAATATTGGGTGTCACTCCAATGCACTCCACGTTCAATTTCTCTCATGAGTTTGTGAATCACACACTCCCAAAATATGTTCACGTGGATTGGACGTTTCGCGGCAGTGGCACCTACAGTGTTGCCAGGTTTCATTACAAAATATTATGGGCCTAACGCGTTACTCTTATCAGAAAACTGAGGTTTCCCAAAACTGTTTAGTGAGCGCGGATTTTTTAAAAACAATGAGGTTTATATTCAAAACACTGAACACTTGAAATGACTTCAAAAACCTCTATCCCTGTATATATATGTATCTGTTATAAGCTGCTTTGATAAATGAAGATTTTAAAATATACATGCGTGTTAGTTACTTACATAATTTGTTTGTACTTAAAGGCGCTTCTTACGTGCGCACGATTAAAAGTGGATCATATTTTTTTCAAAAAATTCGTCTTTTGTATGGCGAAATAAAGCCGTCAACCTTAAAATTCAATAATATTCCTTTGTATGGACCTTGTTGGGGTAATTTTAACACAGCTATTTTTTTAAATATATTTTTGAGGCTTAATATGATTTGGATTTAAAAGGAAACGAAGTTGGTCGCTATAGTCTGGCAACATCGGTGCGCTCTTTTTGAAAGACCCTTTAGATGTGGAACTATAGAAATGCGATTCTTTTAATTTTCTCTATTATATTTATTTTTGTTATACCCTTGCAGACGGTAGTAGTATATAGGTAGAGGTAGTATATAAGTCGGAATGTCCGGAATCGGAACACTACATTATTTAGCTGCCATATGAACGATTGGGAAAAATTGGTAAAAATTAATTCTTTATGAATCAATATTTAATGACTATTTTACCGTTCCCTGAAAGTCTCATAGAAATCAGACAATTATATCTCATAGCTGCCATAGGAACATAACTTAGGTTTCAAGGCAATTTATTCATTCTGACTATCCTTTCTTGGTTTTTTTTAAATATTTTTTTTATTGACGGTTTCTCTATTTTGTCTAGTATGATCATAAATTTATTTAAACTAAACATCAGATTATTAAGATGCAATACTTTCATACATACATTTATACAGTTTTGTTGTTGTTTGCGATGGCAGGCAGTTACATTTTTGACTTCTCTTAAGTTTCATTAAGAGCTGTTAAGTGTTTGTGATTTCCAAATTTTGTGATCACTGCTGTTCATGGGAAAAGTTAAGGATACTAATATATATGTATAATAATATATATACTATATACAATTAATAACTAGAACGCTCGCAATCATCAAGCCCTGTCAGTCTCATGTCTATTTATGTATATAAATATGTACAACAAAATCAGGGAAGGTTTTAAGAGAATCGGAAACTTATACAAGGTGCGTTCCAAAGTAAACAGGACTTTTTGAATCTAGCGCCCTATAGTGGCGCCATCTATATGTCAACTGGTGCGTTAGAATCTGCTATCCTTTATCGACTTCCAGTAAATTCATGACATTTCATGTATTGGAAGTGAGGTTATTGCGTTTTAAGTGTCAGTATGTTTTTGTCATCGGTGCGTAAATGAGCCTAGAACAAAGAGCCAACATTAAATTTTGTTTTAAAATTGGTAAAACTTTTACCGAAACGTTTCAATTGATGAAACAAGTTTATGGCGATGGTTGCCTATCCCGTAGCAGAGTGCACGAGTGGTTTCAACGTTTTCAAAGTGGTCGTGAGGACATACATGACGATGAACATGTGGGCCAACCAAAATCCGTGATCACCGAAAATTCCATCGAAACTGTGCGTGAATTCATAAAAAATCAGCCGAAATCATCATTGAAATTCATGGAAAGAGAATTGAACATCTCCAAAACATCGATTTATCGCATTTTGACCGAATATTTGGGCTTACAAAAGGTGTGTGCACGGTTTGTTCCGCACAAATTGACTGACGTCCAAAAATTGCTCAGAATTCAACATTCGAAGGACATCACTAAAGAGGCAAAAAAAGACCCGAACTTCCTTTACAAGATTGTGACTGGTGGCGAAACGTGGTGCCAGAGTGCTGAATGGAAGGCGCCAGACGAGCCGCAATCCAAAAAATCGCGCCTGGAGAAGTCAAAAGTGAAGACAATGCTGATTTGTTTTTATGATTCCAAGGGTATTGTCCACAAAGAATTTGTTCCACCCGGCCAAAACGTTAATGAGGTATTCTACCTTGGAGTTTTGAAGCGTTTGGTGCACCGTATTCGACGTGTTCGGCCCGAATATCGCGAAGATGGAAGTTGGCGTTTGTTGCACGATAATGCGCCGTCTCATCGATCGACGCTTGTGACCGACTATTTGACCAAAAATCACATTTTAACCATCAACCACTCCCCGTATTCACCTGATATGGCACCGTGCGACTTCTACCTTTTCGGAAAAATGCATTTGCCGATGAAAGGAAAGCGTTATGCAGACGTCGAGGCCATTCAAAAGGCTTGCACCGGCATACTGGCGGCCATACCGGGCAACGAGCTAAAACACTCGTTCGACATGCTTTTGGACCGTGCAAAAAGCTGTATTGAAGCAGAAGGGGACTATATAGAATAAAATAAATTGATTTTCCCGAAAAACCTATTTGTTCTGTCTTTTTGTTAAAAGTCCTGTTTACTTTGGAACGCACCTAGTATGTTAAATTTATATGTATATGTGTATGTAGACACGGGTAATTTACTTAATTAATTCTATTATTCTTCTCGATCAACCTCTAAATTTCTGAACATTTTCATCCTATTTAATTGTAAGAAACAAATATTATTTTATATTGTAAGTGAGCAAAGATAAAGGCTATATTTTGGAGAGCATTTTTTGAAAAATGGGCGTGAGAAATTACTTTTTAAAAAAGCCTCTAGAAGTTGAAACTCCTAAATTACTGTACCATACGAATCAGTTCGAATATCCCACTTAACGTGTTTTATTATTAAAACAATTCCTTTGATTTGTAATGATTATTTTATTTGAAAGTACTTTAATGAGCAGCGGTGCACCGACCAAGTCAACTTCAGCTATCTGGCACAAGCATTGGGTAGATGTAATATACTGAGCTGAATAGGGCTCTATTTTAATAAAGTACAGGTCGCATAAAATAGAAAACTTGTTAGTATGTTTTGAATATACGAAAAATGCGGAACAACTATTGGCAACCAGATAGCAGCTCAACGACGCTTAACGCTGGTCCACTCGCCATCATCGCCGGCTTTGTTCTCTGCAAAAAAGTCGAATATTAAAATTTCATGTCTTTGATTTTCTGTTGAGACTACTCACCCTTGTCCTGGGGCTGCTCACGCTTGGGGGGTGCGGCCTTCTCTTCACGAGGGGCGGGAGCTGTACGCCAGTTTCCAGCGCCGCCGCCTCCACCACTGCCAGCCTCCTTAGGAGCAGGCGCACGCTGTTCTCCGCGAACATCGCGCCCGTCACGATCCCGTCTGTCGCCAGCGGGGCGACGGTTGTCTCTGTCAGCCTGGCGAGGAGCGTCACGCCAGTTGCCGCCGGTTTCGCGCTGCGGCTCATCAGCCCGACGTGGTCCATCATTGCGACGGAATCCTCCGCGTTCGCGGTCGTCGTCCCGATCGCGACGTTGGCCATCGTCGCGGTCACGACGTGGGCCATCGTCACGGTCACGGCGCGGGCCATCATCGCGGTCACGGCGCGGACCGTCATCTCGGTCACGACGGGGTCCAGGTCCATCGTTGCGGAAGTCACGATCGCGGTCTCCGCCCCGACGCCACTTGTCATCTCGCGAAGGCGGGGCGCCGCCTTGGGGCTCCTTGGGTGCGGCCGTGCGTTGAGAGTCAGCTGGCTCCCGTCGCACTCGCCATGACGAGTCCGCACTCTCGTTGTCCTTGCGATCTCGATCTCCGCCCCGCTTGATTCGTTCTCCTCCACGCTCAATGCGGTCTCCGCGCTCAATGCGTTCTCCTCCGCGTTCAATGCGGTCTCCTCCGCGCTCAATGCGGTCTCCTGCGCGCTCAATGCGGTCTCCACCACGCTCGGTACGTTCGCCAGCCGAGGGAGCAGCTCGCCGCCATTCTCCGGCTCCGCCGGCAGGTGCGCTGGGCCGTTCACCACCACGGGGACGCCAGGTGTCGCGATCCTTATCGTTGCGGTCAGAGGGACCGCTGCGCTCACGCTCCACGGCCACCTCGCGGGCCAGTCGATCGCGGTCCTCCTTGATCTTGCGCTCGGCCTCCTCCTCCTTGGCGCGTTGCTTTTCATATTGGGCACGCCGTTTCTCGTCCTCGGCCTCACGCTCCAGGCGACGGGCTTCGGCTGCGGCTCGCTCCTCGGCAGCCTGGGCCAATCGAATCTCCTCCTCTTTGCGGAGGCGCTCCTCCTCCTTCTCGCGAAGGAAGCTCTGACGGCGCTCCTCGCGTCGACGAATGATGCGATCGGCCAGACGCTTCTTGCGCTCCGCCTCCAGGGCCACCTCAAACTTTTTGAGCTTCTCCACGTAAAGGGAGGCACGTTCCTTCTTAAGGGCATCGAGGAACTCGTCCCTGTCCGGGTACATGCGCTTGAGGCGCTCCTGCTGGCTAACAGCATCCTTGCGCTCGGCAATGGCATTTTCGATGCGCGTCTTCTCGGTGGCCTCCCAGAACTCCTTGTCTTTGACCTGCTTCTCAGCCAAATACTTCTCGAAGAGGGGAATTTCCTCCAGGCGCTTGGCGCGCTCGAAGTAGTCGATCTTCTTCTCCTGGGACTTAAGCTTCGACTGCAGCTCCTTGGCCTCTCGCTGCAATTCCTCGCTCTCGCGCTTGGCGATCTGCTCGGCGTCCAGCTTTTTGATGCCTTCCTCGTCCAGTTTGGAAAGCATTTTCTTACCATGGGCGGTCTGCGAGATCTGCTGCATCTTCTCCTTGAGACTCTTCTCACGGATGGCCTGGATTTCATTCTGGTGACGCTTTAGCTCCCGCTCCTGTTGCTCCTGCTCAAGACGCTTCTGCTCAGCCAGCTTGGCTTTACGCGACTCCTCCTCTTGACGGCGGGCCTCTTCCTCCTCGCGGGCATTGTTCTGCTTCTCGATGTACTCCTTGCGATCCTCGATGATCTTCTGGCGCTGCAGGATGCGCTGATGCTCGCGATCCTTAATCTCGTGGTAGTGGTGCACCATTTGGGTGCGAAGCTTGGCGCGCTGGTCGCGCTCACGGTTCGGGTAGACGATGGAGACGGCTCGGGTCAGCACGGTCGACATGTTGACCAGCTGGGAGCGGATTTGCTCGGAAGGCATGGACTGCAAGGCAGGCCCATCCGGACGATACTCACGCTGGCTCTCGGTAAGATCAGTACCGAAGTAGATGCTGTTTTTCTGGTGATCTATGCGGATCTGCATGTCGTTGTGGCGCACTGACTCGACCAGCAGCTTCTCAAGCTCAAATATGTTGCAGAAGGAGGCTAACTGCAGCAAGCGCTTGAACTCGATGCTCTCGTAGACCTGAGAGATCTGACGGATTAGACGCATGATGGTCACATCCTTCAACGACTGAATGTAGGGGCTGAGCAGATTGGTCTCGGAGGGACCGCTTTCAATGATGTCGATGATGGACTGAATGCGGTTGCAAAGATTAAGAGGATTAAACTCGACCTCCAGCCAGTTGTAGAGGTTGCGGAAGTCCTCCGACACGAGTTGGGGCACATTCAAGCGCACCTGGAAGATTTCAATTGATTAATGCTGGCTTTATGTTAGGAATGATAGGAAATCTAATTTCGGGACCCGAAGCTTGGATCGTCTGGCAGTTTAACAATAAAGTTGTCCGATTTTATTTTAAATTGAATTAACTATTATCATCTCTAAAAAAATTGAGTTATGCTCAATACCATATTTTCCAAAACGTTTCTATAGCAGCTATAGTGGTGCGACTTAGATGAGTCTTTCATGATCGATCAATGTATTCAAAAAAAGGTTGACTTTAGAGAATCAAATATGTTAACATAATTACCAAAGTGATCCTACTTTTTCGGTGATAGATCCGATCAAAGATACAACCTGAGAGCTTGCATATAAACAGACAGACAGACGGACATCGCTAGATAGACTCGTCTGTTGTTCCTTACCTACAGGATATTATAATTTTTCCCAAAAGTATAAATCCCTTTAAGTTCGCTTAAGCGCCACTTACCACTTCGCGAATAAGAGACACCCGAGTGGGTGGCTGGGGCAAGCCCAAAAGTACAGCCAGCTTCTGTGCCTTCTCCAAAGGACTCTTGTCTGCTTCGATGAAACGGTCGAACTCAGGATGAGCCGACGGCAGCGGGATGGAAAGGGTAGCCAGAAGAACATGAGCAGCCATGCGCTGAAGATCGTCCTTGGTCAGGTTCTTTTTCAGTTCGCGCGTCAGTTGGAACAGTTTCAGAAGAGCAGCAGCATGGAAGAGCTGATTTCCCGCCTTACTGAACACCATGGCCAGTTTCTGGTAGTAATTGGCCATCGTCTTCGGCACTGGCGTCTTCTTGGACAAGGCCATCAGACCGTGAATGTCCTCGATTGCCTTGTAAGCCTCCTGCCACAGCTCCATCTGGATGGCCGAGTCCAGCAAATACAGCCTGGTGTCCAAACAAAGCTGTTGAGTCTCCACCTTGTTAATCGAGACACCAGTGGTCTGGTTGCTGCTCTTGCATATGTCCTCAAGATGCTTGCGCAACTTGTCGCACAGACGCCGGAACTCGCTCTTACGATTGTACTTCAGACAGAACTGGAACGCCATGCGGGCAATGTCGTGGTACAGGGCCTCGCAGTGGGTGTTGACGCGAAGGAGTTCCAGGCACTGGCAGTACGACTCCCAGAGGAACTTCACCCACGGCAATAGGATAGTGCGGTCGGAGCGGTCCTGCGCATCCTCGCCGCACACGGCGCTCATCAGAATGCTCTCGGGCGTAGCGATGTTGTCCAGATCGTCCAGCTCCAGCACCGCAACGGCAGCGGAGGATTGGGCCTGAGCGGCCTCAGTGTGCTCCTCGGCCATCTTGAGGTAGCCCCGGATGACGTTCTCCAGCGAGTTCACATTCACCAGCTGGAACATGTTGCGGTACTGGAAGAGACCCTCCTTGGCAATGTGAGACTTCTTCAGTTCTACGCACAAGTACAGGTATTTGAACATCAGGGGCTCGATGACCGTCTCCGAGTAGGCATAGTTCCAGCGCTTGTTGCGGAACACTTCCTGGAGCGTATCCAGGGCCCGCAGGGGCTTGCCCACCTCGATGAACTCTGTTTAGGGAAAAAGAGAGTGGGGTCAGAGCGAGTCGGTAGGTGAGTAAGAGAGGGATGTTTCTCTTCGGACACCGCGTGGAAAATTTTCCATACACTCACCATTGGCTCTTTTCAGAGCATTTTCCGGGCGTTGCGTGTAACGAGCCATGATTACTTGATTCACAGACTATGCACCAACACTTAAAATTGATTTTGTTGCTAGTTCTGGGCTGTTCTAAGGCCTGGAGGTGCTGAAAATTGTTAAAATCTTCGGCTCGCCTACGTGTGGCCTACGAGATTTAAGCAAAATGGCCGAGTTGACGACCCGCAAGGCTGCACCTCACAACTGTTATCGATAGAAGTTAGTCACTTCGATAGTTCGCGGCAAAAGCAGAGCAACCTGACAACCCTAACCGAAGTAAACAAAAACACGCGGACACGGTGCAATTTGCTCAGTTAAATTATTTCAAAAAGGATTGTACGTTATTCTTCGCTGTACCCTTTAAAATTATTACTAATAAAAAGTATGTAAAAAGTATGTTTCAAATAACCTATACCATTAATCGGGTTCACTCGTAGGAACATTTGAAGCTACCGTTCCGCCAAACCTTAAAGGAATCCTTACCTCCCGCCATAATGACAAAGTTATGGAGAACATACATTTTGTGGTTTGCCCAAGAGCACGTTGACTTTCGAATACCTGAGTTCAATGCGCTGGTTAAAATGTTTGGCCTTCCGTTTCGATGGGTCAATGACCAGGTCACGTCTCCGCATTCTCAGAAACCCTTCTGGCTAGTAGAGTTTCCCAACGAGAAGACTGCCTTGCAATACGCCTCCCGATCGGTTGCCCTGCGTGCTATCTTCGAGCTCTACGCCCACTCAAACAAACTGCCAGCCTTTCACGAGAGTCTCCGGTCTTATGTGGATACAAACCGAGATGACCTGTCAGAACACTTCAGGGCTGAGACCAGCTTCAAGATAACAGTGGAGACGTATAACAAGCACTTTAGCCAAAGTGAAAAGGTCCAGAAAATCGAGACGATGGATTATCTGCCCATTGAGGGACCGGTCAACCTTAAAACTCCTCAGGTGGAGTTTTGGTACATCGAGTTTTGGGGCTTAGATCCCACTGCAGTGCCGTCAGAACCTGAGGATGTTTTGTTTGGGCGTCTTCTTGCGCAGGGTCAACGCCATTTGATCAAAGAACTGTCCCTGAAGCAACGGAAGTTTATCGGAAACACCAGTATGGATGCCCAGCTAAGTCTGCTGATGGCCAACCAGGCGATGGTACGGGACGGAGATCTGGTATTCGATCCCTTCGTCGGCACAGGCTCGCTGCTGGTGAGCGCCGCCAAGTGGGGTGGATACGTATTGGGAGCCGACATCGACTACATGATGGTGCACGCTCGCTGTCGACCGAGCCGCATAAGCCAGAAGACCCGCGAAAAGGACGAGAGTATTCGTGCCAATTTGAAGCAGTACGGATGCGCCGATCGATACATGGACGTTGTGGTGGCGGACTTTTCCAATCCCCTGTGGCATCCCCGCATATCACTTGACGCTATCATCACTGATCGTAGGTAACTTGTGCAACCAATGCCACAGTTTTTGTAAATCGATTCTCCCCAATAATTGTAGCACCCTATGGAATACGAGAGGCAACGGAAAAGGTGGGTACAAAGGCGAGTCCAAAGGAAAACACGCGGAGCAATGACATGGTGCACTACCCGTCAACGTCGCATTATTCGCTTCAGAGTTTATATGGCGACCTGCTTGAGTTCGCGGCAAGACATTTGAGACTTGGCGGGCGCCTTGTGTGCTGGCTTCCGTTTCACCAAGAGGACTACCTCCCGGCAATGGTTCCGCAGCACAAGCATCTGAGTTTGGTGGCCAACTCGGAACAGAAACTAACCGGTAACACTTCGCGACGCCTGCTCACCTACGAAAAGTGCGCCAATTATTGCGCTCCAGAAGCATCCCAGCTCCAGGAGCCCTCATCTTCGCTGGACTTTAGAGATCGATACTTTAATAGCGCATTAGAGTCCCGTAAAGACCGCCGTATGCGAAAGGCGCAGCAGCGCGAACTGGGTCGAGTTGAGATGGAACTGCGTGGAAAGATTCCCTCCGACGGCCGAGCCAAAAAATGCGAACTAAACAAGGCCCGTTTTAACTAATAAACATACATTTATTTAATTGTGACTTGTTAATATCTACTCAGATGAGCGTATGCTAGAATGTGTCGCGCACCCTTGAGTCCATCTGCTCCTCCAGACGGCAGTCGAAAACGTTGGCAAAGCTTTTAAGAAACGCTCTACTGGCTTCCTGGATTTCGACGTGCCGGCCAAGCTCTTGGCTAAGCGAGGTCACACCCTTACCCTCGATTCCACAAGGAACAATGTGCTCGAACCACTTAAGATCGGTGCAACAATTCAGACCGATGCCGTGCGTGGTGACGTAACGGGAGCCGTGGACACCGATGGCGCAGATCTTCTGGTTCCCTACCCAGATGCCCGTGTCCTGTGTGGTAGCTGCGTTCTGTATGCCCATCTGCCGACAGGTATCGATCACCAGGCGCTCCAAAGTGCCCACATACCAGCGCATGCTTGGCTTGAACTGGCGGAGGTGCAGGATTGGATAGGCAACCAGTTGGCCGGGGCCATGAAAGGTTATTAATCCACCGCGATCTGTACGGTGGAAGTCAGCTCCCAGCTTGCGAAGCCGTTCCTCGTCGGCCTCCGTGTAGCCCTTCGTCCGTAAGCCGATTGTGTAGACGGGGTCATGTTCCTGCAGTACCAGGTAATTTCGGAATTTTTCAATCTCATCCAGATTTTGGTTGGACTTAGCCAGATTTGTCTGCAGCTGCAGTCCTGCGGCGTACGTATGGCGTCCGGCACGCACAACAGTTACCAGTGGTCGGCTTGCGGACATATTAGCATTTATCAAAAAGCGTTTGGATTCATGGTTTAAATTGTTTTGTTAAGCTATGTCGATTTACTTATCGGCATACAATACTTGTTATTATCGATTAATATGTCGATACATCCGACTTGTTCCCAAGATGTTAATACAAATTATTTGTATTCCTTATTTTGTTTCTGGCTTTTTCTTATAAACAATTAAAATAATTCGTCTGAATACTATTTTGAAATTTAAAATGTATGAACATTCATCGATTTTTAGTTTACAAAAATGCCATTCAGAGGTGTTTGCGATTTTATTGGTAATGACACTCTTCTTCTTGCCATATTTGACGTTTGCAATAAGATAAAAAATATATTCGCACGCGCACGAATCGCAGATTATCCATAAGATTTGCGTAAAATACGGTGCTCTGGTGGACAAAAACCAACTGCTTTTGGATTCCATTAAGGCCACGGAATCCGTTTTTCGCCTGGATTGCAACAGGCCGTGGGCCACATGAAGGACGCATGAAATTCCAATAGGACAGCGCGCAGAGTGCGTGAAAAACCACACAGGCTCGAGGGCAAGCGCGGGATATGGCCACTCGTCCGGACGAGCGTGGCGATGAGGTCGGAGCCGGCCGCAGTAGTGGAGATGGTGGTGGGGGTGGTGCGGAACGTCCCCCCTATCGCATCATGCCCCACAGAGAGGAGATGGTAAACTTTCTGGCTCAGCAACACCACAACCAAAACTTCCTGCTCCACCAACAGCAGCATGGCCAGGCAACAGGGCCCATGATGTGGACGGCTCCGCCGCCCCACTTGGCTGCTCCTCCTCCTTTTCCCCCCCATCTGCAGCAGCAACCGTCGCCGTCGCAGCCACACATGTACAACGAGTACTTATACAACCTGGCATATTCCGGACAAGCAGGGCAGCCGGAGACCTACTCGGTGCTGCCTGTGGGGCACGGAAACTTTCTCAAGGTCTATCACTGCCCGGAGAACGCAGTGAACGATGCCAGCGCTCCGCTCTTCACGCATATCAACATGGCTCCAATGAACCACCAGCACCAGCCTCCGCCGCCGACACCGCCGCAGCCCACACCGTTGTACGAACTCTTTGCCGCAAATCCTCTACTGCCGAAGCCGGATATGAACATTATTGGGGCGAGCCAACCAGGTTCTCAGTCTGCTGTGCCGCCGCCTCAGCAACCACCTAATCCTCAAGTCCTCCAATCTCCGAACAGTGCAAATCTGCTCATCAACAACCTGGTAAATAACTGGTCACCAAATCTGACTGGAGAAAGCTATATACAGCTGGGCGATGATGCCAATGAGAATGACGCGAACCAGGAGGAGCCCCTGCCACCCAATCAACAGCAACCTCTAATGCCAGCTCTGCAGCAGCCTCAAGAGTCACCCCAAAGCCAGTCCATCACGAACACAAATCCCACTAAACCCTTAAAACTGCCTTTGGCCACTGCCAGCGTCTCGCCTACTGCCATCAACAAGTCACCCATTGTGGTATCGGGCCCACCCGAGGGGAAGAAGCGCATCGTAGCCGAGGTGAAACCAATGCCCATGTCATACTCAGATGTACTCAGTAAGGGCACGAAAGCGAGCTCGGCGGGAAGGGAAAACCTTGCAGCCAATGGTTTGGACTTTATTAGCCAGCCGCAGCGGCGGCACGGTAAGGATGATGGAACTGGAAATCGCGAGATGCGGACTGCCAAGCGCTCGCCAATGCACGACGCCAAAGAGACGACTCCGGTGTCCGCCAGCGGTGGTCATGTGCATGGTAGCCGGGGAAAAAAGCGAGGACAATCCAATCAGGCAGCATCGCTAAAGCAACAGCCGGCTCAGCAACAACAACAACCACTGCAGCAGCCGGTACAACAAACGCTAAACAAAGCTGGTAAGCAAGCTAGTTATCAGGATAAAAAGCGCCCATTGCAGCCGAAGATTAACATCGGGAATATCAGCAATTCAAAGGCCAGCGATCAGAAAACAATACCAACTTCGATGCCAGTCAATAACACTTCGCAAAACCACATTAACTCCACTCTAGCCTCTAGTTCCAGCACCATGTCTCGCAAGCCAGGCCAAAACAAAAGCAACTCCAACCCAAGTCACTCGAATTCAAATGGCCCAATCTCCAATTCGGGCAGCAACAGTAGTAGTAGCAGCAGCAGCAACAACAACCATTTTAACAACAATAATGTTAGTTCCTCTTCGTCCAAGCGGTATTCCTCCTCAAATGTGAACGCGAACTCGAATAGCAGTTCGGGCTACTCCTACTCCTCAAAGCGCAATCGCAGCAACGCCTATTCCTCCTCCAACTCACCGACCCATGCTGGGAGCTTCGCCAGCAATCGTAATTACGAGCTGGCCAAGCGTATTCTGCACACTTGGTGGATTTACACCCTGAAGCTGCTTACCTGGCTCTTCTATCTGGTCTATGATATCGTTGTGCTGGGATTCAGCATGGCTTATGAACGGTTGACCGTGGCCTATGTGGCCGGACTGTCCTATGCGCGACAGTTGCACAAGGAACTGAAGCAAAATTCTGGGAAGCCAAGTATCTGGTGGCGAAGTTATTGGCGACGATTCGATACCCGTTTCTCCAAGAACTCGCGATGGGCCGTTTGGCGACGCTTCTACAAACGGAAATCACCTGAGCCCACATCCGAGTCAGTCAAAACGGGCCGCCTACCACAAACGGGCGAGGAGGCAATGTACTCGCTGCTAAATTGCAAGGGCAAGGATGCCTACAGGTTAGAAAGGTTTTATAATCAATTAGCTTGAACAGGTCTAATAGATTTTTATTTTTATTCCAGCATACTCGGCGTTCCACCAGATAGTTCACAGGAGCAGATACGAAAGCATTACAAGAAGATTGCGGTACTCGTTCATCCCGACAAAAACAAACAAGCTGGAGCCGAGGAAGCTTTCAAAGTGCTGCAAAGGGCCTTTGAGTTAATTGGCGAGCCGGTATGATCTACAAATACACCAATAAGACGGGGATCATTTATAATTAACCATTATCTCTTCAGGAGAATCGTCTTATCTATGACCAAAGTATTGCGGAGACGCTGCATGCTGAGAAGGCCTGGACAGAACTGCACGATCTGCTTTCGCAGCTGCAAACCAAAATGGCTGAGGCAGCTAATACTATTAGGTACTTAGGCAGCCACCTAATTAGATTCCAGGCTAAGCAATATTTTTTTGTACAAAACAGATGCAGTACTTGCGCTCAACGTCATCCTCGTAAGCTAACCGAGCGTCCTCACTATGCGGCGAGGGAGTGTGCCTCCTGTAAGATACGCCACTCCGCCAAGGATGTAAGTGTACTCTTGTCCTAATAAGAATAGGTAATAGGCATTATTATTCTTCAATGAAGGGCGACATTTGGGCCGAGACCAGCATGATGGGTTTGCGGTGGAAATATCTGGCGCTGATGGATGGCAAGGTCTATGACATAACAGAGTGGGCCAATTGCCAGAAAGGAGCATTGTCTCATTTGGAGCCAAACTCGCATATGGTTCAGTATCGCATTGTCCGTGGTGCTCAGCAACAACAACAACAACAGCAGCAGCAGCAACAACAACAACACCACAATCACCAGCAGCAGCAACAACAACAGCATCACGATCGGGGTGGTCATCATCCTGGTGGAGGAGTCAGCGGCGTTAGGTAATGATTAGTGATCAGGAATAAGGGAGTACCAGTTTTGTTAATTTTTCTTTTTCAGCGAAGCGACGTTGCACGAGTTCTTGGACAATTTGTACAGCGGCCAGCATCCAGGCGCTCCCAACGCCTTTGCCGGAAACGCGCGACGACGCACGCGGCGCAACTGAGCCCAAAACGGTGGCCTAGATCATAATTGTTTTTAAAATCTCTAATCTGCAGTTAAATTAAGCCCTTGTGTCGACATCGACTGCATGGTTTTTACTCACTCCCAACAAACTTTACGACAACAACAAGTCAGCACACATCTGTAATCTTTATGCTCTCAAAGGAACGTACAAAAGAAGTCCCATTAGTTCTTTTTACGTTGCCAAGATGTATGTGTATAGTTTACACGTTGAATTAAAGATGATCGAAAAATTTTTGTACTTGTCGCAGAGAATCGTACAATTGCCTACTACTTAGATTTCATCTATGTTTACCTTTTATTTCTGCCTACCCTTTATGGACAGCTTAACACATCTAGCTCGTAGCAAAAAAACAATATTTCTAAGTTCTAAGTATACTATCCCGTCCAAGCGTTCGTTTTCTTAACGAATGTGGCGGTACACATGTAAAATCTAACACATCCGAATTAAATACAAAAATTAATGTTAATAAAACACTATTCAAAACCTAACTTCATGTTGTTATTATGTGGTTGATAGATCCCAAGAACGGAACGCTATATTAAATAGCTGCCCTACCTCGGATAAGGTTCTGTACACTTTTTTGTAAATTGAATGTATGTTTGAGAAATGGTTTTTTTATACAATGTATTTTATAGCTGCATTTTAAAGGATATGTGATGAATATCTTCAAAGTTAGTCGAAACGATCAGGCTGTTTTAAAATTAAATCGTCTGCAATGGCACTCTAAACATATTTGCCCTGCAGTACCCCCCTACTGGTTACAGTTTCCAATTCCATGTTTGAAAAGTAAAAAAATAAGGCAGTTACATTTTGTTTAGTGTTTTTATTGAAAAAATGCTCCACTCCATTTTCGCCTAATTTTCTACACATATTTTTTGTATTTTGTATAATAATAATTACATAGGTAATGTTTACATACTGCTCCACAAAAATGGCTACTACGCATACAAAAAGTATAGCAATTGCATACCTATGAACCTAGAGTGTGGGACTTACAGTCTATTTTGTTTTTTTTTGATTCCAACAATTTGCTGATTTTAATGCTCCGTTTCGAGTGACCGATCCTATGGTTACTCTTATTTGTAATAATTTTCTTATTTATTTTTCATGTTGAGTGGGTGTTTTTGTTTTTGTGTTTTTTTTAGACATTCGCCGTTTTTCATTAGCAATGCAAATTTATTTCGCGTTTTGGGTTTTGGGTTAGCGGCATAATTTATTTGAAATAAATTAATGAAACATTATGGGAATAATTTGATAGCCTGTGATTTCTTTTTGTTTTCGCACATTATTTCAGCTGCGTAGAGTTTGAAACGTTGCACATTTGTTTTGTCAAATACTCGCGTATGGGTTTGTTTCTCTCGAATAGCTCTTGGCTATGACTTGCTTGACTTTTATTTTTAACAATTATTGTGCCTAATTTTAAATTACATTTGTTTTTGTTTTCTCTATACATTTACAAAACTTGCCGTTGGTTGCTGCTGTTTTTTTGTGGTTTTATTTTATGTATACAAATTAAATTCTAGACTTAAATAGTTGAATTCCATGCTCGCACATCAACTATGTGCAATGAACATTGGCTTTAGTTTTATATTGGTTATGCTGGGCTTCTGTTTAGATTTGCATTTAGTTGAATTTTTGTTTGGATGCAGGTTTACGTTTTATACAATCCGCTTCGGGCACTTATAATAGATAAGCTTTGTACAACTAAAGTAGTTTAAAGAAAAGAAGCAACAAAACATTTGTAATATAGTAAGTTAGAAAAATGGGTGCATATGCATTCGCCATGCCTATACATTTGCATATGCATCAGTGCGTATGCAGGTCTGCATACGTTCGCATATTGTTGTATGTCAGCGTAAATGAATCCTGGGAGTGTGTGGTGTGGTGGGTGGAGGATGGTGGGTGTAGGAGAATATGCTCAGATATTGCTTTTCGATCGATGGTCTAAGCCCACTCAGCATCTTTCCCAATTGCCCAAGCCCATGTGGGATGTCTGCCATGTGATGAAGTGAATTCAAGTGAAGTATGTGTATGTGTATGCCTGTGGAAATGACTCGTGGAGCTTCGCCTTTCCCAGGAAGCTCCGGGCGCTGCCTAAGCTCTGTGCTGGCGCCGCCCCGCCTTGCTCCGATATTATTTCGGCGTCTTCCGCTGTTTCAGCTCCTGCGAGGCATCGTCCAGTAGCTTGGTGGCATATCCGTTCGTCAGCAGCTCGCCGTTCGCCCCCTTGTGCGTTTTTCCGTTGACCGCCGACATTGCCGCCGACGCATTGCCGTTGGCCAACTGCTTGTAGCCGTTGGCCAGGCCATTGGCATGGCCATTGCCTAGGAGAGTCGTGCTCCCGTTGGCCTTTGTCGCGGGCGTGGCCGTCGCCTCCGTGGGCTGAGGCATGGCCAGGTCGTCATGGGCATTGATGCTTTTGCAGTAGCCGTTGGGCCTGGCATGCCCGTTGGCCAGCAGCGCTCCGTTCTTCTTCTGTGGGATTGGAAGAAACCGAAATCGTATGTTAAATTTGATTATGAAATGGCCCAATCATATATGTATGTATTGGATTTCGTATCTGTGAGTGTTTGCATTGTTTCTTTTCCCGCTATTGTTGTCTTTCCATTTAACTTTCACTTGAGCGAGGCGACGCGACGCGTCGCTCAGCGGATGCTGAGGGCCGAAGCGATCGTTAACCGACTTCATTTCAACGCATTTACCTCCGCGGCTTTGAACCCAACACCCAAATTCCCAGAGACCTACTTGACGAAATCTTGTTAATGAATTTGGACCACAGCATCTCGCGCATTCGTAATCGACGACCGACTGGCTAACTGACTGACTGACTGACTGGCCGCAAGGTGCAGTGCAGGCGGTGATGATATAACCACATTTGCTTCACTGCCTTTGCTCCGCGCGGAATTCGTTTTCATTTTCATTAACACAGACCGGAATCTGGGACGTTACTCTCGGCCCGTCGTCTTAATTGCGGCCCGAAAGCGCGCCGTGGGCAACGTGGGAAGCGAGATCCCAAGTCTTGAATTAATAGTAATGGAGCGAGCCGTCGCTTTGCGGCTCTTTTACTGATCTCAACCACCGATAAATGTTAGGACCGTTAGGGCGACTAATGTGAGAAAGTGTTGATGACGTTGTGAACCGGGTTCACTAATTTCCAAGCCCGGACTTACCAGCATGCGGCTCCTGTATGCTGCCTTGTAGAACTCGTTGAACAGGAAGAAGAACATGACGGCGTGCATTCCAATCCACCACACAAAGGCCTTGGGGTAGTTGCAGTCAATGAAGAGCAGCTGGAATGCGTGCACCATGATCAGGATGAACTGGACCTGGGTGGGGAGAAATCAAGAGGGTTATCCGGAGCGTGGAATGCACTTTGCTTTGCAGCATACCATCTGCAGGGTGGTCAAGTACTTTTTCCACCACAGGTATTTCTGGTACTGGGGGCCCATGGCCGAGAACATGTAGTAGGTGTACATCACAATGTGAACGAATGTGTTTAGAAGGCCGAAGAAGGTGCTGTGGCCACCTGAAGCAATTAGAAGGAATAAAATGGGAAAGGTCAGCGGATGCACTTGCTCAGTAGTCAGTAGAGGGACACTCACCTGGAGTGAATTTCACGCCGAACCAGACCGACATGGGCATGCAGCCGTGGTGGATGACGTGCAGTGTGGTAACCTGGCTGGTCTTCTTGCGCAACACGAAGAAAATCTGTGGCCAAGACACACAACAAGTTGATTTATGAATGCAATTAACAGTCGGTGCTTTGATCTGTCACTCACCGTATCCATAAATTCGGTGAACTTCGAGAAGTAATACCACCAGCAGGCATGGACCATCTGGACAGCAGCATGGGGGAGAGTTGGATTTTGATTAGCAAGTTTTTAATTATGAATAGCAAGTCGTATTTAACATTCATATCGGTTGAGCGTTGGGCCTCCCTATCCCAGGTTTTCAAGTCGAAAGATACTCTTTCTGATATGTTTCTGTTTGTTTTCTGTAATTTCTGTGGAATGGGATAGGGTGCGCAATCTTGTCGGATCAACCGACAAAATCTCTCCTTTCAAATAATTTTAAATTCATTCACGACTCTTGTTTGTTTAAATTTACTGTTAAATAATATTCGAAATTCACTCAAACATTCATGCACTCTTTGGGATTTAAATAAATAAAGAGAGAGAAAGACCGATTTCACTTGAGATTCAATACTGTTATTGGGCAGAAAAAGAATGTGTGTAAAGTTTAGGTTTTGGGGCTTAGTTGTGTTCATCAGAGAGGGGCCTAGAAAGTGTGGGTTGGAGAGGTAACTTGAAATAAATATCGAAGTTGGCTTCTTGAATCTCTTGATTTTAGTGACAGGGAAAACATTGACAGTTATGTACGGCATAGACGTGCTAAATTCTGGGATAGCATCCAAGAGGTTTTTGGGTTAGCGTTAGTTTTATTTACCGCGTTGGCAAAAGCCCACAACCCCACCCACCACATCATAAATTAGTCGGATATCAGCCATAGTGCCATATCTACATCTGCGAATACGTGTGTGAATGTGTGTATTAGGTGTAAAAGCATAAAGAACCCGCACCCAGTGGCATGCACACTAACCGAAATAGAATAAAATAAAGTAACCAGAATGCTTATCGCTATTGTTATCGTAATCGTTATCTTACGGCTCGAGTCGGTTAACACATACCCTTAACGTTCTAGGATTATTACTATAGTCGACTGGCTGACATCGGAAGCTATAATGTCCAGTTAGCCAACCGGAAATGCCTATCTGCAAATGGAGAGCACAAAATGTCACATTTATCGGTTATCTTCGCTCGTTTCTATGTTTCTGGGATGAGTTCATGAAATGTCTGGGCATCGGCATCGGATCGTGGCAGGCGAAGTTGAGGATGTCTTCCAGGTTGATCGTATGTGGAATAGTTCTCCGAGATTTTTGGGGGGTATTTACCATATACACATATATATTTGTGCTTGTTTGGCAGGTGCAAAGTTAGTGTGAGTAAAATAGCGCTTAAATTCTATCATCTTATGCTAAAAAGCGTAATTACGATTAATCAAAGCGAAATTAATCACCGATTATATTTGTGGTATTTGTACATATGCTAGCGTTTATATACACAACACAACACTTTTCGTTGTCAGAACGCAGTTATCCTGGAGGTGCGTTGGGTTCGTTAGGACACTCGATTTGGTATTAGTTAAAACCGTTCGGACACGTCACGTGCGTTCGACAGTTATATATACCATGGACAATACGCTGATATTATAATGGTAAATACTACAAGGCGAGGCGTGGCTGATTAATAATCCAAAAAGCGTTGCCTAGGTCAGTGGACAAATCATCAACAATAATATAAAATAGGATTAGATTAAAGCAAAAGCCGCGCTAAAATGTCTTGAATGCTGATATAGAATTGTATGCGAATAACTGCAGGAAATAGTAATTGCTGGAGAGGTGACGGGGCAATATCGGATCCTGCACACAACTTAAAAGTACGCTGGCATTCTGGACACTTACTCTCCGGGATGTGGCACTATCTGTGTAGTCCACCGGCTGGCACCGGAAGCTGTACGCGCCCCACCAGCCTCCCATTAAGCACTAGAACATAAAACATTAGTTGCAAAAAATGAGCAAGGCGAAATTCAAACAAGATGTAATCATCCTCCACGGGCCAAAAGTTCAGGGATCCGTTCTGCCGAGCTCTGCGACGATGCCGTGCGATGGTATGAAGCTGTCGGGGATTGTCGAGAGATGTGTCTAATGGGCGGCAGATTACTTACCTCGTAAAACAGCCACGCGCTGAATACAACCTGTATGGCATTGTACATGACTAGTGTGTTCTGCAGATGCAGCGGCTTTCGATTCTCCATTATCCGAGGTCCTAGCACCTGCCGACGGGAGTTGTTATTAGTGTTTTTGTTATTTTATTAGTTTGATTGGCTAATGGGCAAAGCATGTTATCGCGATTAGTCTAGTAGATACGGCGGCAAGAGTGCCATAAACCATACTGCGGATCGCCCCATTTCTGTCCATAGGCTTATCATGGGTGTGAAAAATTCCCAACCCATCCAGGTGTTATGGGTTTAATGCCTTCCGCATGGAAATAACACTTTAAATAGCCACTCGAAGCACTCCAGTCACATAATCTGGCACCTGATGGATTGAGCCCCAGGTGGGGAAAACTAAACTTACCTTGACCAGGTAGACGTATGTTAGGCACACGGCTAATGTGGGGAACGGGGACGACATCATGGGCCAGTCCTTTGTCCTTGAATCTGAAGGTCGAGGGAAAATGAAAATATATTATGTGTCACAGCTGATCCGGCCTTTAATTTTTCACCAACAACTGCAGCAAGAGCAACAAACCCGCCAACAGCCCCCTGTAAATAGCAGCTGTTGAAAGCAAGTGTTAGATAAGCGGTCGCCGTGATCTTATCATTGTCACCATTAGCATTGACCTTCATTTGCTACACCCTCGATGGCCTCTCATGTTCGCAACTTGATAACAGCATGCGTGTAGACTCCTAATACTCATAATACTCAAGTCCAACCCCCTATTCCACTTTTCTATCAGCTCTAAAAGTAATACATTTAACTTATTTTCTTGGGAATATTTATTATTGAGTGTACATAATATTTCGAAAAAATATAATTTCCCTAATCGGCCTATAACCCGTTTCTTTGCTGGGGATTATGTGAAGGTGGTTACCTTCATCCGACACTCTCTTTCCACTACGTGCCCTACAAAACGATTTGGTTGTAAGCGATTCGCGACATTATTTTGTACGTATTTGCATGGGCGCCCTCAAAACGATCACAAGCACAGGTACCACATCGGATATATATGAAGGTAGCTATGTATATAGGCGAATAAATCATGTTGAAACATAATTTTAACACGTTTCTCGTAGTCAGCTTGATTGCTTAACATTTGCCTAAGAGGGCGAAGCTGTAGGCGGCAGGTATAATAAACAGAATAAATATATGCATAGATACATACTCGCAAATACCGGTAAGAGCCCAAACTCCATAAATATTCGGCACGTGAATAAAATAACGTAAATTCTTAGGAGAGAGAAATGGAAAATGTATGGGAGAGAATCTCACGATTAGGAGAGCTGTGGTCTCTCCTCTTTTCCCCAGTTCTCCCAGAGATCGCATTGTATATATCTCTTGGCCAATTAGAGAGGTGGTGTTAAAAATTATTTAACCATTTTGCAAACCTCCGCCGTTTTAGGAGAGAAATGTAAAAGAGAGAAGCGACATTGAATTGTTTCCGATGCTACTGCTGCTGGTGTTGCCATTGCTGGCCAAAGCCCACCAAAATCAAGGTTACACAAATTAGCAAATCGCCAAACACACTCCCAAACTTACCACTATGTGAGTCTATATATCTGCTTATGCTGTCGATGTATTTCATAATTAAGGCCATTGTGTTGCTGTGTAGTTGTAGGTTTCTCTCCCTTTATTAACAGTGGAATCCTTCTGTCCCTTCTCTCCTCAGTTGGATTGGTTAGCTGATTGTACAGTTAATTTGGTGGTTCAATTTGTGCCTCTTTTCAAACACGACGTGCGACAGATTGTTTCTGTTCTAGTGTTGGGATGCAAAGCAAGTTTTCAGCTGCAAACGGAGAAGAGAGAAATTGTATTGGCCATGGTTAATAATTCGTTATAAATAAATGCACGTGAGATGACCCTGCTCTCTGGGTCTGAGAGTTTACATTTAATTAAGCAAAAATAATTCACAAATATTTAAATCGCTGGCTTATCAAGCTGCATTGAGCACCCTATAATTTATTCTATTTGTACACACACTTAACTCGTAAAGACGCGCTCAGAGGTAGATGCGGAATGAGGTTAATAAACTAAAAGTCAAAAGCTGCCCCGTCAGCATTTGTTCGGCACATTTACATCTTGTTTATAATTGAACGTTCTCGTTTTGGGCCCTGTTCTACCTTTTGTTTTGTTTTGTATTTTATTTTTGTGCCAAGCGCGGAATTTGTGCCCTCTTATCGCAGTGGCAGTTATCGCGAATCGATAAATTGGGGGAAAGCATTAGCCTAAACAGCGAGCGTCGGCACTGGAGTACGCGGCGTATGAGTAATATTCATGAAGGCATCGCCGGAAAAAAGTTCAAGGACAAGAAAGCGAGTTCTTGGCTCACCGGGCCAGTTTCTCCTCACATTATTCTCTCTGTCTGCTGACGAAAGCGGTGTAAAAATTGCATCTCTTGAGAGCGATTTAATTACCAACGGCCATTATGTATTTAAATAGCCAGTGCTCGTACATGTATAAAATAAAATTAATTGCCCATCCATTGTGGGCTTTGATTACACATCTGTGTATGCTCAATATCGGGAATCTCGCACACGCAGTCACTCTCTTAATATTCCACATACACTTTTTTTCGCCCATATCGAGTGCTTAGCGTCATGGGCATATTACTCATACGCCGCCTGGTACGTCACGCAAGTGTATCGTAAATGTTTAATAATAAAGCTCGATGGCATCTTCTCTGAAGGGGCGTGTAGGCGATAGTTGTGAAAGGGCATTGCCTAATGGCACAACAATGGCTATTCGCTAGGATCCGTCCGGGGCATATAAAATATAATTAATGAAAGCAAAACTAGCCAGAGCATAATGAAACCTCTGCCAAGTGGGGGTCTTATTGTGTCCTGTCCTGCTCCTAACTAGGTGCGCCTGTGCGTGTGTGTCGCGACAGCTAATATGAACTTTTAGCTGGGGAGTGAGAATGTAAGCAAATATATTCCTTACAGCCGAGAGTACACGTGCGAGCACCATAAATCAAATTTAAGTGCCGCTTTTTTGTTGGAATTGGTTTGCGACTTGCCCAAGCATTGGCTAAGGGTTTATGCTACTAGATCAATGCGTAAACACCCTACAATCGCCAGCCCGCCCAGCAACAGCCAATACAGCTGGGAACAAATGTTTGTCCAGTTGATGGGCTGGGCAGAGCAACAAGCCAAACAAAACCCAAAACACCTTTGCCAAACAAAAGCGACAGCAGCAGGAAAGTAAATTAAGCCACTGCCACCGAAAGCCAAATTTAAACTAATTCAAAGTCATAACAAGGCAGTGCAATGAAGAGACCTAAACAAAAACGAAAAATGCTTTCCACGACAACAAACAACAAGAAAAAGTGGCACGAACTGCCAGTGGGTGGAATAGGAGGAGGAGGTCTAGCAATGGCGCTTGGCTTGGCTTTGGCATTGCCTTAGCCCGAGCATGGTAAGCTCACCTTCAGTCGGTGCGGACCTGCTGAAAAGCGATACCAACACAGAGTTGAAGTCGTGCCAAATATTGCCATTTCATTGACCTGATTTCGATGTTTTTCTGCCGCCTCTTCTCCTTTTGTTTGAATGACGAGACCCATGTAAGCCATGTAAGATGGCACCCGGGCCAGGCCAGCTCAGGCCCGACCGGAAAGCATGAAGCAACAATGCACGAAAAGGGGTGCCACCACCCACTCGCTCATGAACCCAACCCCAAAAGTGGCCCAGACAGCAACATGGGCAACACGCCGCTAAACCGGCGTCAGCGAAGGCGCCACGTTGCCACCCAGAACCATCACGTGATGCCGACTCTTCGGGAGCCTCAATGAAGCGCCGTCTTGCTAGGGTTTCTCTTTGCCACTGGCTTTTCCCTTCGCGCGTGCGCAAAGAGTCACGGCGAGTTTCTTGAATGAAAACGCGGCCACGAGAGCGCGCTCTGGTATAGCCCTCTGATATATCTGGTATCTGGTGTCTGGTGTCGCGTGACTCACCCGACTCACCCCTGAGCAGTTTGCAGCACACTGGCAGCGGGCCAAGACAGCCGCCCGCAAAGGCATGAGCGCAAGGGGAAAAGCAGGCAGCAAGGAAAACGCGTTTAATGCTCGCCCAACACGCCATGAATGACGCCGAAAAGGCGCTTGGTTTCTCAGAAGCAGTTGGGGTACTTCCAGTAGGTAGTGGTTGTCTTTGCAGTTGAAGTTTTTGTTTTTGTGTCAGTGGGCTGGGAAGGGAGAGGGAGGTCCTGCGCCAAAAACCCCACCCCCCCCAGTTCGCGCCCACAGCGAAGGTGTCACGTGCAATGACTGGTTTGAGGAGATGGGCTCCTCCTTCTGCTCCTGCTCCTGCTCCTGCTCCAGCCCCTGCTCCGGCTCCTTCGGCTTCTGCCATTTCCATTTAATATTGATTTTCGAACTGAGTAGATTTTCCTCTTTCACAAGGCGTTACAAGTCAGTTGCCAGTTGCCGAGTGTGTGGACATGAGAGGCGCTGTCGTTTAAAGGGCAGTGGGAACGGGTAATGGGATGGGCAGGCTCAGCAACCCTTGGCTTGGCAAGAAGAGAGACGTGAGCGATGGCTTGGGAGCAGGCTGCCAAATGGACACATTACAAATTGATGCCTCCGGTCAAGTGGTTTGTTGCCAACAATCACAAACTTTGGCATTTGTTTACCAATAACCTGATGGCAACAGGATTGTCTATGCAAAATAAATAATAAAAAACACATTCGCTTGAGTGGCAACTGCATCGCTGAAGTTTGGGCTTCAGCGATTCTCGAATATCGACTGTTGGATTTTGTAAGTCCGACAAAAAACTCATTTGTATTCTCATTTGCCAGCCACACAAAAATTTGCATTCCCCTAAGAGGTTCAATCACTTTCACAGAAAGAAAACGATTCGGGTTATACGAATAATTAATTCATAATTAATTATCAAAAAATTCGATGTAAATTATAGGTGGTTGTGAAAACGGTTACCGGGCCAGATGAAATCAAAGCGTTAGGTCAACTCAAGTCAGTGAATCCTTTGTATTGTATGCTTGAAGCTCGGGCGTTTGCGTTTCTTGGAGTTTTGGGTTCAGAAATGGACGCCGTTGGTTTCCTTTTCACTTGTTTGTTAGATCTCTTGTATTCCCAATCGCACTGGACACTTTAAAAAGATGAATTGTGTCGAGAATTTACCTTGTTTATTATTGTGGCACTGGTCTGTTTTGCATTTGGGTACTTCCCAAGGAGCTAGCACAACAACCGCGAGGCACAAGGAACAAGTTGGCGAACCCTATTGGCAGCTGGGCAGACTGTGAGCTTTGGGGGCTCAACACCTATTAGTTGGCGCTGGCATTCCAGGCACCAAGTTGGTTGCACACTGGGATCCTTTGAACACTGCCGCAGCTCGGATCCTATTTTTGGTTAAGTTCGAAGTTTTAGATTTCTTTTTTCCGTAGATATGTAGTTTCGCGGCGGGGCGAGACGCGGCACAAGGGGCTGCGAGTGGTGACTACAGCGGGAGAGAGACAAACCGTCAACAACGACTAGCAGAGCACAACTAACTGGCTGCCACGGCGACTGGCGAACTAAGGCCTCTGCGGCTGCTCAAACGGCGCTAAGTTGTCGTCGACGCCGCCGTCGAAGCCGCTGCCAGCGTCTGCAGAGTCGAGCTTGCGATGCTGGCTTCGGCGTTGGCGGCGCTGCTGGCCGACTACGAATTAAAATAAATTTCTTTGCCCACATTTCTTTTGTCCGAGAAGTGCCATTGGATGTTTGGATGTTTTATGGGATTTGACCAAATTTCCTAACGATTGCGGATGGGAAATTGCAATGCGTTGGCTGCTTGGAGTCCCTCCCAGCTGCACTTCTCCCTATTAGTGTTGGGAAACCATGGTGTTTTCGAAAATGGAAAAAAAATAACAGAAAGGCGAAGAGCCGACAACAGGTGAGTATGCTGTCGCAAGTGTGGTCGTTGTCGCTGGTGCTATTGCTGTTGCTGTTGCTGTTGCTGTTGATGATGTTGCTGTTGATGTTGCTGTTGATGTTAGTGTTGATGTTGCTGTTGCTGCCTCGGCTGACCGCGACGCCTCGGCGCGGCTTTGAATGGTGTAAGGGCCCCGCGTCATGATCATGATCGATTTCAGAGGCAGGTGATGGCTCGCATACCAAATCACAGCTCCGCACTTGTCGATCAATTAATTATTACGGCATTTCACACATATCCACACACTCACACACGCACATCCCGGGTTTTTTACGGCTTTCGGGCTCTTATTTCACGTTTCTCTTTCGTTTTGTTGTTTTTTGGGACTTTTGCATTCAAAATCGAATTCATGGTCAAACTGTTTACGAATGTATGTCGCCAAAGAGAAGCCACAACAGCAACATGCATTTAACGCGGCCAGCGATGGCAACAAACAACAGGTTGACCTGATGAAATGGAAATTGAAACGCGTTTTATATTTTGATTTGACGCAATAGTCTAATTTGGCCTTTGTTATTTATTGGGTCGCCCAGCAGAGAAGAATGCCATTTCATAATTTCGAAACGGCGCTGTCTGATTTCAGATTTCAGATTTCTGTATTCTGTTTTCTGTTTTCTAAGACAGCCCCCGCACACACACCCGCGAAAATGTTGCTTTTAAAATATGCATACATGCATAAATGTATTTAGTTACATGCTTCGGATGCTTGGGCCCTGTGCCGGCATGCATTTCAATTATGTGGAGGTGGGTGGAGCCCACGGAGGTAGCAAGGACGGGGGCGTTTCCGCCAAACAGATTGAATCAAAAGCGGCGGCGGTGACTTGTTGAGGGGTCAGGTCGCTCGGGCAGCAGCATTTCGATGCCCTGCTCTTCACCTGACTTTCGCACTTTCTCTTTGGCTTCGGCACTGCTCTTCGCTTCCCAACTAAGAGAGAGAGCGCTCCCCCGGTGGGTTCTTTCCTTTTGGGTGCTGCGAGCGGAATGTCTTGGAATTATGTCATATCTTTACACACATGCGTTACAGCAGCGTGGTCGGCGGTCTTATTCAGATAGCTTCCACTTGGGTTCTGGGTGCGTTCTAATCTAAGATTCCCCTCGTTATCACTTCTGATTAATTGGGTGCCCAAAAAATCAGTCTGCGCTGGGTAAATGGGGAAAGGTATAGGAACTGATAACCGCAGGTGACAGGGCGGAGAGAGCACGACAGACAGCGGAGGAGAAAGCGGGCTGGGGAGAGCGAACACGGGGCATTTTTTTTTTTATATATATTCTATGCGCTGGCAGCTGCCGCGGCACTTGGGTCAATTAATGTTGTAAAGCCGTGCAACGGGCCAGGGGGCGGCGACAGGCTAATTGAGCGCATGATGCCCTCTAGACAGTGGGTGGTGGGGATCGGGTCGGGTCGGGTCGGGCGGGGGAGAGGTGCAGCATTAACTGATTCCGTCCGAGTGGGCTTGATTTACGGAGCACACCGAGAGCAGAAGCATCATTAGATAAACAATGCTGCTTAGCACTGACCAATGCCTGCCAACTTTTCGAAGGCGGAAACCGACACTTGAGCGGCGATACTTGGGGATATCTAACATATATCGGCCGCAATGGCTAACTGACGAACTAACGAACGCGACCGACGCGACTCACAAGGACGAACTGCTCGCAGCGGAACGCAAGCGGCACACGAATCGCGAATCGAGACCCACTCAGAAGCTAATCTGGCACTCGAAAGTTGAAATCAAACCAAAGCGACTGCAATTGAAATCGGAATAACACTTTACTTTGGATTCGGTTTTGCAGTTGTATCTCGGGCAGCGAGCTAGGAATTTTTGGTGTGGAAATCACTCTGGCCTGACCCAAAAAGCGAACCAGACGAGGAGACACAACCCAAAGCGAAATGCAAACTGAGGCCAGTCGGTCGGGTGAAGAGCGGCCGAACCCCGAGACGGAAAACGCCGCGCGAATGCCGCCGCTGCCACAGAATTGTCGAAGAGCACGGGCCCAAGAGAGACGGAGAGAGCGAGAGCCGCTCTCCTGTGTATCTGTATCTGGTGGATGACAGCGGCAAGAAGCAGACCGAATAAGTTTCGGAGCTGAGCAGACCGTATGGCAAATGGCAAGGCGGACAAGAAGAAGCACCAGCTGCCGTGGGCCTCTGCGGTACTTTACAAGTCGAATGTTGCGTCACACGCACTCCAGCACTCCGCACCGAAGCCAGAGGCAAGACCAACACAACCCCAACGCCACACAGAGATACTTTGCAAGTTGCGCTCTCTGCATCTGGCTGGCGGAAAAAGACCGGCTGCCTTTACATTCAATTTCTCTCTTCGGGCCGCTGATAACGCTCTCTTTCCGCCCCCTCTCTGGCACAGGCTCTCTTCTGCTGGGGCGGCGTGTATCCGTTGGATATGCTCTGCTGCGAGGGTTGCCATCGTTCTCGTTTCGGGCCAACTGCCTCCCAAAACGCACATGCCGCCAAATAGGTAGCTGGACGTGAGTGAGGCGCAAAAAGAACAACAATAAATACATACATATCTATGGTAAGTACTTGCATTATGTCATCGAGAGTCGTGAGTCGAGAGCCGGGAGAGGAGAGGCTTGGTGCCTCTCTATCTAGCTCTAGTGCGCTCTCTTTCCCTCTCCCTGCTTGTAGACTGTGGGCTTTGGGCTGTGTTGTTAGCCGTTTTTGTTGTTGTCGATTCGTATATTGTTTTTAAGTTTCTTGTTTGTGTTTGTTCGCAATTTGTTTCGAGCCACCCCTTTGGGCCGAAGGCGACACCAACACACAGGCAGGAAAAGGACATGGGTCAGTTGGTTCACTCGGTCCTTCTGGGTGTGTTTTGTGTCCTGTTGTTTTCGCTTCCACCGAAGCTGTTTTCGCTCATGCTGTTGCCAGCGGAAATGAACCGGAAATGATATTACCCCTTTAGAGCCATAGAGCTTAAGTCCACCCCTGCCTTCTCATTTGAAAGATAAAACAAAGTAGAGAATTCCTCAAAGTTTTAAGTTTTCAAATGGCACTCATTTGCAATTACTCATTGATATAAAAAAGCACATAAAGTCACATTGATCAGTTCGAAGACTGGTTAGTTTTTGTAAGTTAACAGAAAATCCGTTAAGCTTCCTTGCTTATTTTTCTCGTAAATAATAAGCTATGTAAAGTCTATATTCAAGCTATTTTTACGATTGGATAGGCAAAAAGTATTTTGAAAGTAAACATATCTTTCATTTCCAACTTAATATCCACAAAATGTCGAGGGGTTTGTAAATCTTTCCGATTTTCCAAAGACCCAATTTCGAAATGTATTGTAAACAATCTCGCATCGCTTCCCAAAATGCGCTTATAACAATACACACCAGCCGACCTGGTCGGAACCATTCAAAATACCCAATTAATATTGCATTATTGCGCAAAAGAAATAAACAATAAATACATAAACACATCAAAAGTCTGTGGTAGCAGCCATAACGCACTTGTGAAGGCAAACAAACGAATTCAGGCGAAGAAGAGCTTGCAAAGCCGTGGCGGCCGAAGAAGACCTATCATCAAATCGATACGCATGCGCAAAAGCTTTGCCGATGACGCCGGTTTCGTAAGCGAAACGAACATACGCCCTGAGGTGGGCGGACCACGTCCAAATGGGCTTCGACTCCACCGTTGGCCAGTGGCCAAAATTCTTTGGGATTTGGCATGACAATGACAAAACTAAACGTGTCAAGCTCACGCCAGGTTACTCCGCTCGACCAGTGGCGAATGCCTTGCGGTTTTTTGGGACCTAAACGCCTCTGCTTTTATTTAAATTTCCCAATGGTCTTTCTTTTGTTAAATTAGCACCTTAATTAGATATGTTCGACTAGCTGTTATAACTCAAAACCCCAAGCTATAAAAATAAATTCTCATTCATTGCCTTAGACTAAGCAAAGAACTCCAAACCTGGAAGAGATGCCTCTTTGATTAAGGGCCGTTGCCTAGGTAGCCCTTTTCAAAAGTTGTTGACATTTGACTCTGCATTCTGCATTTGTGTCACCGCAAAACACTAACAGGTAATGAGGCACAACGTAAAAAACTTAATTTATATCCCACCTTGAGCCCGCATGCACCGTGGAATCCGAAACCGTCCAGCAGTGCTGCAGCGCATCAAGTGGCCCGAGCTGGTTGGGCTCCAGCCGCTTCGCCTACCCGTGTGCCAGCGCATATAAATCGATTAATAAGTTTCGAAAACGAAATGCCATTATCAACGCCAGCGGCAGCAGCTTCGGCTACTGCGTTGCCACAGTCAAGTAACAGTAACGGCGACAGGCCAATCAATGCCGGAGATTGCGATGCCGTCTGCACAACTCCGGCTTGAGCTCAAACCCCCAGCTCCGGCGGTTGCTCCAGCATCATCAGCCACGACAGCCACGACAGCAGCAAAAGCGACAATTAAAATTAGCTTATAGCGGTTGCTGAATTAAATTAACGCATTGCACAACTGTGGGCGGAGGCGAAATTCACTAATAAGCCCCACCATCACACTCCTAATGAGACACCTCCCACCCAGCCTACCACAGCCTGCGATGGACTATTCAAAGACTTTTTACTATGGCCATACGTATTCTGCGCATGCTCTGCCCAGGCCAGCGCAAGTGAGTCAAGGGCGCAGGCGTCGCTGGCCATCAAACAGTTTGAACAGCCCGGGCACGTAGAGAAGCGATATAGTCTTCTCCACCCTGTATACAGGGTTTGTATACATACTTGCTTCATAGCTCGTTTTTGCACGGGCTTGGGTTCACCTACAGCTGGCTTGTTGTTGGGCGGGGCTGATGTAAATGCCAAATTTTCAATAATTGCGTAGCTCAGGGGGGAAGGGTTCCAAAGTACAACTTGAAATGGCAAAGCATCTGAATTCTGAGGACCAAGCATTCATTAAATGGTGTCGAAAATGTATGCCAACTATCCCAGTAACTACTGAAGATGTATGGAATTGCACAGATAGTGTGCAGGAAATTACTACAAAATCCAGCCATTGCCCAACTTACGAGTACATAAACACATCGATCGAAAGTATTACATTTTATCCGCTAACCTACACCTCTTAATGCAATTATTTACAGTTTTGACAAACTCGAGAGAGTTTTTTTCCCCACCTATTGAAATTTAAGAATTTGTTAATTATAAAGTACGAAGTATTCAGTTGCATCTGAAATCTTAAGGTATTGTATAACGATTCGGTATACATTGTTGTCATTCTACGATTTTCCTAAATAATCAACCTATGTGATCGATAGGTAAATACGTTAATATGATAACTGCTTTCCCACGTGGGCTTCCGTTTCTTTTTCCCTTGCTTCACTGCCATTCAGCTGCATTCCTAACATTCCGAAAGTAAATAAACTCCGCTCGGGCGTTGTTAGCAAACACACTCTGCCTCTACGCTCGAGGCTCATTACGATAAGGTGCGCTGGGGTTCTCTGGTGATCGCAATAGTTTACAATGAAATCGCCGAATAAAAAATTAAATATGCAGTAAAGTGACCAAAACTAAGACAAAGACAATGGCGGCAACGGGAAAGGTGGAAAAGAAATCTATGTAAATTGGACCCAAGTTTTGGGCACTTTTTGGTCAGCGGGGAACGGAGGGGATAGGGGGGTGAGGCACTTGAGCCATTGCACAATGGTCACGTCACCCTAATAGACAAAGCCCAAAGACACCTTTCAAATTGAAGGCTTAGTTAGCTAATGTGTGGTAATGATAATGATTAAGCTTGGCAAATACCCCAAACGCCAAATATGCATCGTCAACGGCCCTCGCCGGAGCCCAGACTCTCTCGGCTTAGCCAACGCCGTCGAAAGTGACAGCCGGCGATGGCTGAATGGAAACGCAATCTTGGCCCCGACTCTGACTTTCTTAACGTTCCGCGGCGGTCGCACCCCTGACAATTCTACGGACCATAAAATCCGTGGCCCTCGCAGTTGGCTGCACTATAAAGGTGAACCATTATCTTTAAGCCAGTTCTAAAGCCTGAAAACGCGTGAAGTTGCCTAAAAATTACTCTATCTGATAATGAGTAGCTCATATAGTCCATGTTTGCATCCGTATCCGTGACCACGCCTACTCGTACACACAAAAAATATTATTCTCCATTTTTATTAGTTGTTAGTTCAACTAACAATATTTTTAATAAACAATTTTTTTACCAAATCATGATCAGATTTAGGTTGCATGCGTATCTTTAATATGCCTTGAACCAAATTGAATTAGGATTTTTTGTATTGAGGAATGTAAAAAAATAGAGTTACATTTTCCGGTTTATTTAGTAAATTTTGGATAATTATATTATGCTATCAAAAATGTTCTAAGTTCTAATTAAAACAGCTTCATACTAACATATTATATAAAATGAAGAATTGACTATACAATTTCAATGTTACTAAATGTCAAATCTATTTGGCGAACTTGAAAATTTGACTTGCTAATATCAGATCAACATTGCAATAAAAAAGAGATATTTCTTCTTTTAATATCAGTATTTTTATCTGTGTATGTGGATCAGACTAGCTGCGAGAAGAGACGCGGAGAGCGCAACAGGTAAAGCAGCCAGCCAGCTAGGTAGCATCTAAAGGCTGGAAATAAAATTCAGTCAAGCGTTAAGTTTTCGCAATTGCCGAGCAAACACAATGGGTTTATGAAAGGTACAGAGAAGTCGCAGCCAGAAACTGAAATCGCGCCAACAGGTCGAATACTTAACCTTCCAAATTTCCATTGGTGCACCCCCCACCCAGGAATGCGATCGTAGCTAAACTTCGACTTTGATTCCATAAGAATCACAACACAACCTTGATCTTCTCCTATTTGCCCATATCGGAAGCTATTCACCTGAACTATCAACGCTTCCCAGTCCCAGTATTTGTCCCAAACACACCCTAAAAAGCCAATGGGTTTCGCTCGTCCGCGATTTCAAGGGGGCTGGCTTAGTGCTTGATTGAGACGTTTTATTACTCGTTTTTGGCCATTCAGAGTGTGAGAATATAATCGAAAGTTTTGTTGGGGCTCTATGGACTATGGCGCAATTCGTGGGTTATTTACCTCAAATATTTTACAGTGCAAACACAAAGTTCATCTGGGGACCCGATGAGCCGAAGCACACGGTAATTCCTAAGAAAATATTCAGCCAGCAGCGCAAATCCGACTTCCCAGTAACGAATACCAAACGTTTCGTCTCGTCTGGGGGCGGATGAGGAAAGCCCACCTTCGCTGACCTTTGGCATGGCTTCGCCTATGGATTGGAGGCTGTTAATGCGTTAATTAAGCAAGAACCAGCAATTACGGACAGAAGGGCTATTAGTAAGTCAGCAGTTAATGCAATGCCTTAATAACATTCCGCAGATAATTACCCACCTGAAACGTTTATTAAGAAATCGATTACTGCAAACGGGCGTTGATTTCGACAGGAACCACGTGTCACCTATAACTCTCGGCTGAAGTATCATTACCAGCATCATACTTTTATGTAACTACAATTTCCAACTATTATTTAAAAGTCATCACGTAATAGTTAGCTTTGAATTCGAGATGTTTTCCTTGTTTTATCTTTTGTTTTAGAGCGATCGCTGGTCCGGTCCTCCAAATTAAATTGATTAAGCCCTCACAAGCCCATGGCCGGCTTTTGGGCATATTTTTCTCACCTCGTCCACCCCAAGGTGAGTCTGCTAATAGCCACTAATCTCTGTGCAAACCCACACCAGCTTCGGCCTATATAGGCACATGTGCGTGTTCTCATCTCGCGGCGCATAAACCGCAAATGAGCCAGCATTCGCAGCCAGCGGAGATGGACTGGAGCAAACCCTGAGTCTCAGCCCAAAAACAAAGCCGCTCCGGGACGGGGCAGGGGAGGTGGGAGAAAAAGCAACATTCATTGTGACCGAGATTGTCATTGTTGTTGCGTCTTAACATCTCAATCAACGCCGCATGGGGATGGTGGGGTCTTCATCGCCGTAGCCATCCCAAACTCTGTCTTCTGCCGCACTTCAATGCCAAAATGCTCAAGTGAGAAGCCCGCGCTTTTGTTGACAGATTTATCGTCGGTGAAGCGACCGCGCAAATGAGCAAAATGTTCATTAAAAAGAAGCAGCGCAAATGCGTCGTTCGACTACAATTGTCTTTTGTTTTGGCCACATTAGTCACTAATTTGGGCAGGTCCGGTCATTTTTATTTTTGCCATGTCAAGGCAAGACGCAGGTCTCAATGCTGCGCTTCACTTCTTCACCTCACCTCCATCTGCTTCCGGGTGTAGTTTCCGAACAAATAATTCTGCTTTGAATTTCAACATGTTTTAGAATAGCATCTCGTCTAATTAATGCATTGCAAATTGCTCGCATGCATTGCGAATGCAATTCCAGACGGAAATAATTAGCATGTAACCAGCTATTGAAACTACTGGATGGCCGCATGAGGGGTCTTTTTTTGTGAGTACACTAAAATTTACTTTTTTTTTAAGAGTGAACTCTATGTTAAAAAAAAATTTTATTTCATCTTGTGTGCATATAAAACACGATGTCATTTTTGGTCTTGAGATAGCAATTAAAAACATCGGACTATTTCCCTGGTTGTCTTCCTTCTTTGCAGGCGGTATATTCTTCTGGAAAAACATTATCTCGGACAATATAGGACTTAAAGCAACCATTTTATATACATACGTAAGTACATAAGTAAGTAATGCATATGCCAATTATAATTTAAAATAGTTTCCTTATGTTTCTGTTTTGATTCCATTATAAATGTTAATATGATTGTGCGTTCATATGATTTTGAATAAATATCAAATCGCATTAAAAGTAAGAAATTTATACTATCCACTACAAACCGCTTGACAGACAAAGCTAACATATAGTGTATCTTTTTATAGACAATCCTTAGGCCTTAAAACCCGTATTTTCTTAGAGACTCAAACGCAAATACAATGTTGGGGAAAATTCCGTCTTACAGGTCAAAGAGATGCGGATTCATGTGCAAGCTGGAATCACTTATGGAAGATTTTGTAATGATCCATTTGTTGTATTCTCCGTTACTCCCAACAGCTTTTGTTGCTTTTCGCTTAGCTGTTCGCGCTTTGTTGTGTTCAACGCGCTAATTGCAGCAATTAACGGGCAAAATTAGTAGCCAACTTCAGCTGCATACGTATCCGTATAATCCGAATTTGTTTGTGTTTTTGTGGCTGGAATGGGTAAATCTGTGTTTAATGTCCCCGAGTGTTTGTTTTGATTTGTGAAATAATTCGTATGTAGGCCAAACAGACACCTCGACTAGCCGTCGCCATGACGGAAAGACACGGAAGCTTAAGCGGCAATCAGATGTTGCAAAGGGAGATGCAGTTGCCTGATTATGTTGGATGCGTCACAATTTCTCCCTTCTCCGACACATTCACGTACATATCTCACGAATCGCTTGTCACTATCTTCTACCTGGACAGTGTTTTTGCTTCTGGTTGCTTTTATATGCCCCACACGTAACATATCAGACAAATACAGATAAAACACTGCTAATTGTTTTCATTAGTCACAACAAAATCCTATCGGCCAAGTGAATTTAAAAGTACATTTGTACATGTTTGCATGCAATTGTGTTTACGTATAAATCGTGAACAGTATAACTTCCCTAAGACAACTTTAAAGCACCCAATTAAAACTCAAGACAGAATTGCCGATCAGAGAGTCGATTCTTTGAATACCCTTCAAGATTAATTATCAGCAAAAAGCCAAATAATTTGTATACATAATTTAAAAAACCCGAGAATGTAATCCATGAATGCACTTTTAATAATAATTGAAGTTATATGGGATAAAGTGCGAAACATTAACGCCAAAATGCTTTAACTCCTTACCATCTAGCGGGGACACATGTTAACAACGCGTACCTTACCTTTTTCAATAAATTGGTTTTATGAGGTACTAGAAAACATTATTTTTTTAAAACTATAAATTCCCTCATTTTTATAAAACAGGTTTACCAGACGTTCTTACAAAGATATATACGGATATGAAATATATAAACAGCGCAAAATTGGAATCAATTTTTAATTAATTAACTTTTTTATAGTCTATCATAATTCCGCTTTTAGGTGGAAAATAAATCACCGTAACAAGTGTTAACAGACCAGAAAATTCTTCGCAGTCTCGTCAACCCTCGACCAAAGTTCGATTCGGAACCACATCCAAATGTACAGAGTCTAATCGTATTGTTTAATTTGGCAAATACACTTGAGTGCCTTCGACGCTGGAGATTTCAACATGCTTACAAAAAATTACTAAGCTGCTTGATCTTCCCAAAAACCTCCCATCCCATTCCCATCAAACCTCTTTTTGCTAAATTTCAGCTTTATACTGCTTTCAGTTGTTTGCCCAAAATCACAGTTGGCGGGCGAGTGCGCCGCTTGTTTGCCAATTAGCAAGCCGCATCATAACCGGCCATTTAGTGAGGAAGCAGAGATCCTGTTCTAGACAAAACGTTTGTTTGAATTATTTATAGAGAGTGAGTCGGGCTCTCGGACCCACGTTGTCAAGCTCTAAACGCTTTAATGTTTGGGTAAGGTCTGCTGGCAACCTGGAGCGAACTAAGCCGGGACTGAGGCGCGTTGACCGCAGAGGCAGAAGCTTC
Source organism: Drosophila setifemur (assembly GCA_021224005.1). Classification (NCBI taxonomy): domain Eukaryota; kingdom Metazoa; phylum Arthropoda; class Insecta; order Diptera; family Drosophilidae; genus Drosophila; species Drosophila setifemur. The sequence goes on along the minus strand of JAJJHY010010948.1, from coordinate 1,847,239 downwards.
TCAGTCGTCGGGCCTTAGATCTCGGATCTGCGATCTGAGGGGATTGGCTTGTAGGCTGTAAATTCGTCTTAAATGCGGATTACGTGCGTGGCATTCAAACAGCGTCGAGTGCGAAGAACGCGGATGGTTTGGATTTGTATGTATTTACATACGGAAAGCGAAAATCCCAGATACCAGTTTACAATTTGAGCCCATTTGTTAACTCATCGTCACTTATCTGGAAGCCATAAGAAGCTCCACCCTGAGTCACAGCCAAGGCAATGGACCGCAGGTGCAGCAGGAACTGATTTTCAAGCCTTGTTGGGCGTATTTGGGCACTTAACTCCATTTCGATTCCACTCCAATTAATTGGCGACCCGGAAGCGAGCTTCGAACTAAAAGCAGCCATCACCATTATCGATCGCATCAAGAATGTCCGCCTTCCATCATAATAAATCCTCGAAAGTTGTTCCCAAGCTGGTTTACCCCAGGGAATACCCCAAGGATGCAGAGACGCAAAACAATCCAGTCGAGAGTCAAGTCCAAGTCCAAGGTCAGGCCCAGGCCAAAACGCCGCCGTTTTTATGGGCAATCTTTACAGCACTTGTTTTGTGCAGTTTGGAATCGATAATAAATATATAAATAATGCAAGAGAATCCCCTGATAATTATTCGACAAGGGCGTGCTAATTGCGCATGGTACCCGTTGCCCCTCTCGAACTTCAAGCCCAGTACTAAAAATTACAATTACGAGTGCGTCTAAAATTAGCATTCTTAGTGTGAGAAAAAATTATTCAATGGCCCCCCAAGAAAACAGCTGCCCTGAGGCTCACGCCTTTCAAATGTAAACAAACAGCCAGCTGGCCAGGAATTGCTGGTGGGTGTTCATATGGCAAAGGTCGTTGCTGGTCCAATTCAGAGCTTCAGGGCTTACTTACCGCCCTGACCGCCCGCATTCTCCGTCAAAGGGAAAAGACGTGCGATATGAGGACCTTTTAAAGACGGAGAACCCTTCTGGATTCCATTCCGGACGACTGCGCTTGTGCAAGTGTCAAGTCAGCAGGGTTGCCACATCGCTGGATCGGTCAGTTCAATCGATTATCTCGATTCAAGGGGGTCTGGGTATGGGTAGGTGGAGATGGAGGGGAGCGGTAGCACCGTCCCGTCGAAAATGGTTATTGTGAACGGACCAACGAACAGTTGCAAAAGAACGAGAAATCACATGTGCAGGCCCCACTTACCAACAACGCTAAAAATCCGCAACGATCGCAGACTGCAAACGGCGAACAGCGAACAGCGGCAGGCAGTTCGGACAGTAGTTGTAGTTGGCTTGGCAGAAACGGGGAGCGGTTGGTAAATCGCTGGAAACCGAAAACTGAAAACTGCAAAAACCACAAACAACACTGAAATTGCGCGGGCCCGAACTATTTCACAAATTGTTGCCAAAGAACTTTGTAAAATGATTGCTTTCGCAATCGCGTATGGCCCACACGAACGGCGAGGAGACGAGGAGTCGATGCGATGGCGATTAGCGCGCGCTTGACTTCTGAATGAAAACTGAGCCCCGTTGGAGCTGTGGTGCTGATTAAACCCGGATCGCGCGACGTACCTGTCGAATGTCGACGCCAGCGCCGACGCCGGCTGCGCTGCGCCAGAGCGCAGGCGTAGAACTTGCAATGCTGCTGCTGGAAGTGGAACTGGGGGCTGTGGAAACTTTACGGTCAGCGCCAAGTGCAGCGCGAAAACTTTCCGCGCCCAGGCGTCAAGTGCATGAGGCAAAGCAAATATTCTAATTGCCTCCGCGTCCCGACAAGACTCGGACTCGAACCCTAACCCCAGCCCCAACCCAAACCTCAATTCCGATACGAATGCGAGCACCAACCCCAACTTGATCCAAGACCAGAGCCCAACCCCAACCCCAACCCGAACCTCAACCGCACAACCCGAACCGAATATGCAAAGTTCAAGTGGACCTGCACTTACACCTGGTGTCAAAATAATAGCATAAGGTGCCGCCTTCTTTGTGTGTTTTTTTTTATTGACTTTATTTATGCATTCCCATGACTTGAAACTTTCCAGATTTTCTTATGCTTATTAAATCATCAATTTATGGCTTTTAAAGAGAAAAATAGTGGAAAAAGTTGGCAAAATACTTAATGTGCTTAAGAATACACATGAATCCACTTATGGTTCATAAGGATGCAAAGCCAGGCAGACGTCCAAGGCTGTACTGGACATACATATGTATGTATGTTTTGCCTTGTGTTTTATAAGACAGAGGGAAGAGTATTCACATGCGTATAAACTCTTTTCATATTGCTCATTAAAAATACTCTTTTGCAAAGCTCTAAGCAAAATTATAATAGCCTTGGCAGGACTACAAACGCATAGAATAAACATATGTATTTTGACTTTATTTTTATACAATTGCAGAGGGTATGACTCCGACCCTATAAAGTACTCTTTATCCGTATCACCAGCAAAGTCAATTTAGCAACGTTCGTCGGACACTCTATAGCTGCCATAGGATCGATTGGGAAAAAGTGTTATCAATTCGTCATATTTTGTGCATAACATTGTTTTTTTTTTAAGACTTGGAAAACGTACTTTTTATAGACATTAAGGCCGACTTAGAAAATTGATTTTTATTTATTTTATTAAAAAAAAATATCAAAAAGCCTGAGATCTCTTGAGCTGTAAATTTGACCGCAACTGTTTGTATGTACACATTTCGTTGTGGTTACAGCAACTTAATAATTTGTGGGGTTTGGTTGGGTCCCGCGCAATGCCCAATGTCCAAAGGGTTTGGGAATCTAATATAACACACCTAACGGTTATTCCGAAGGGTAAAGTATTTTCAACGTATATTGTAATTTCTGGGTTTCTAAGAAAAATATGACATCATTTGATTTTTTTTCTCTCCGCTGTTCCTAAATTTTGGTATATAACAAATCAGCTGATCAGCTTAGTTGTACTAAATTAGGACTAAATCAAAATAGTGGTAGTCCAAAAGTGATAATTAGCTCAAATATGCGCGCGTGCCAACTTGGATTGACAATTGCCAGCAGACGTGAAGAGCCCTCGAGAAGTTCCACCGCAGCTCAAAAGCGTCAAGTGCATCTCCTCGTGCATCGGGATGCATTTAGTTGTGTAAACTTGGCTGACATCACGCCGCGGCTGAATTGCACTCGCAACCCAGCAAGGTCAAGTGGGTGTCAAATATTTGAGGGGAACGCGCAGCTGCACCACCTCTCGGGTGGCCATAAGCAACTGCTTTGTTTTTCAATAATTAGTAAATGAAGTAATTGCTAATTTCGATGTTTAACCAGTGGCAAAAAAACAATGTTAAGATAATAGCCTTTTCAACTGCTTGGCAGGCTATTCCACTTTCGCCAAGCCGAGCTTGGAAATTCCAACTTTTAGTTTCTGGAGCAAAGTGTAGGGTGTAGAACCAAACCTTTTGGAACTTGAGCTTGGGGATGGGGTCCAAGTCCAAGTTGGTGCGTAGAAGTAATACGATTTTTTTGTTTGCTAATTGCTGACCGATAACTACAAGTTTGTTGTTAACTGAGAATTTATTGATGATCCTTATCCTATTCAACGACAGATTTGGGTTTTTTTTAATCCAGTTAACTCTCAAACGGCTGAAGTACTGTGAGATTTAAGATAGTATTTGCGTGTTGGACTCTGAAAAATCTGAATGTCTATATCAACCGAAAATGAAAAACATCTGAAAGCGATCTTCTTATAATGTATTTTTTTACAATATCTGTCGATTTGAATGTCTGCGAAATTGTACATACTATAAAAATGGGCACCTTTTGTTGCATATATACATTTCAATAAATATGTTGTGAATAATTAAGAGAGGTATTATTTAATTAAAATACTTATTTGCAGTCACTTTATTATCAATATATTAAAGTTTTAAATAAAGGGGCTTGGATTTTAAAAATGTAAATATTGACCATAAATAGAATGTTACGAGTAACACACTAATAAGGGGTTCCACTACTTATATTGAGTCTAAGCAGGTTTTTAATAATTCGCTAATGTTAAAGATACACATTCTTAATATAGAATTTACTTCATAATTGTAAATTAAAGAAAATGTCGAATTGAAAATATTCCTATTTTGTCCTTAGCAAAATGTGTTTACAACCGAGCCTAAAACTATGCCACATAATTCATTGCTTCAATAAAATCGAAACTTGAGTACACTAGACGACAAAGTTACCAACAACAAACCAAAAACAAAAGGAAGAACTGTATCAAAACTTATTTTCATTAAAATGTATTTTTATTCTTAAAATTTGTAAATTTGTGTTGTAAAAATACACAACAAAAATTCTTGATATACTTTGACACCTAATTCATTTTATGTTAGTTCAATTCTGTGGACTCACTTCAAATTTTTCTGTGTTATTCAAATAACTAAATAGGTCCAGAAATAGGAACTACAATAATCACAAACAAAAAAATAAAAAATTATAATCATCTGTTTTCCCTGTCCATTTAATAAAATAAATTCCAGCTATCCCCCCTAAAAAAAATTATACCTTTTCCAATATTTAACATACATCCAATAATTTTTAATTATTTAAATTGTTTCTAATCTGAACAGATTGCCATCCTTTAATGGTCTAGGATTGTTTAGCATTATATTGACCAAAAATACAATAAGCTAGTTCGAGCGTCACGATTCTAAAGTAACATTAAATGCAAATGCAATTACCATCCTTAGTTTCAAAATCCAAATGATAACACTTCTCAAAAAATATTTTATTGTGAAGAGCTGATAGAATTAACATATTTGCCACCCTGCTAAAATCCAATATAAAAAGATCATATCGAAAAGTTCAATATAAATTAATTAATAAGCTTTATTTCGGTTTCCCATAGTTTTTGAACTTGTCAGCTTAAACCACATAACTTAACAATGAAACCAATACACACACGTTAACAGACAGAATTACATTTACGAACAATTGCAAATACTTATGATTTTTCTTCTCTGAAATGAAACCGTTTAACAACTTCAAACCAAAAGTGGGAAAGAGGGATATTATACAAAATATAGATATAAAAGTATACTCATGTAAGCCACACCAAAATGAGGTTCGGTATAATATATGAATAGTTGACATAACGATTATCTTTTTTCGTTGGCGCCCAACGCATAAACTGATTGTCTGCTCTGAAGCTATTTTGCACTTAAAGTCTAAAAGCTTTATGTCCATGGGTTCTTCGGTCTCCTATTTTATCCGTCCGCTCATGATTTTTTGATTTTTATTTAAGCAGGCGGATTTTTAATTACATTTTGCAATTGGCTAGCTAGCTACAATGTATAAATAAGTTTTACTATTAGACCTTTACAAAGTATTGCAACAAACTTGTATTTCTCTCAAAATCCAAAACAAGCTACAAATAGTTTAACGTGCCCTTTAAGACCTAAGAGCTATTGTTTATCGTTAGAGTTACGTCTTAACTCGTTATCAAAAATTGCCATACAAAATTCTACAACTATCGGGTGTATACATATACAAATTGTTGTGGTATGTAGTACTATAAAAATGTGAAATAATTCCTGTCGCTAGTTTAGAACACGCTTCAATGGGGGCCTACAATATCATTCGAAAAATAATCTTTGCTTCTGTGTATGAGTGTGATCGTATCTGAGTTCCATAAAGAGGCTTGTAAAGTGGTGTTATAAAAAACGTTTATAAAAAGGTTTTTGGGTTAGCTCTTAGTTTGTGCTGCCGCTGCTGCTTCTTCTACTTAGCTTTAGTTGACGGTCCGGGTGGGTGGGCGCAAGTTGCTTCTGTTCGGTGCGATTCGGTATATCGACTTGACTGATCATTTATATTGTACTCGATTGTAATATAAATTATTAAAAAAACGCTTCATTAACTACGTGATTCTCCTGATTGCGCCCAACAAGGGCGCCAATTGTCACACTGTATCTGCTTATCTGTTCCTTCTGCGAAGTTTTATAGCTTATCTGTTCATTGTCCTTCAATCCGGTTCAGTTACACGCTAAACACTTAACATAATCATAATGAATATCATCGTAATACACCTAAGTAGTAGTTATTTGACTTTGCGCTGGTGCAGACTAGAGCTACTGCTGTCCGGGTTCAAGATGGCATCGTTGCTGGACAGTACGCCCTCCTTGAAAAAGCCGTTCTCGTAGGCGCCATTGATGCGCCCGTTGCTCTTCACGTACTCGTCCTCCATCACGGGCTGCAAAAAGACAACAGAGACAATCTGAGCTCGGGTTCGTATTTCAATGGGCAAAAACAAAGACACGGCACATGTGCGTCGAGAGTAAAAGCTCGTTTGTGTACTTTTCTAATGGGCAGCCTCTGTCGCAGATTAGGATTGGAATTGGATCTGGGAATGGGCTTGGGCTTGGGCTTGAGCTTGGGCCTTCGCATCCGGCTTCACATGTGAGCGCTAATTGAAACGTCCCCCGCCAGCGTTGAGAGTTTGCTAGTGCTGTTTGCTTAACTTAGCTAGTTAGAATTTTTAAGTTGATCAACAAAATGATGATGACACAACAACTGCCCACACCAAATCGACTCTCCCGAACTTTTCTCACATCTCAGCTCGTCGGTCGTCCATCCCAGTCCAGTCGAGCCGAGTCGATATGGCCACGAGTGAGTGGGTAAATATGTTTGCTTAGCCTCGGCTGAAAGCCCTTGATGGCCTAAGGTCGTTCTACTACGTCTCAGACCTGGCTTACAGGCCTCGTGAATTTGAGGTGACCCGGTGACCTACCATGCAAGCGCCTTTATTGCTGCCGTTGGTGAGCGGTGCATCACCTTCTCCCAAGTGCTTGCTGTGTCCGTTTGAATGCAGGCCGTTGACATATCCATTTGCTTTGACAGCTTGCCGACGTCGACGAGCAGCGCTCAGGTATTTGGCTTTGTAGAAGTCGGAGAACAGGAACAGGAACATAATGCCGTGCAGCCCAATCCAAACCATAAATCCGCTGGGGTAGTCACAGTCGCGGAACAGCAGCTGGAACTGATGCGTGAAGATGGCCACGAATTGAACCTGAAAGCACGCAGAGAAACCGTTTCAGACTGCCACCACGAATGGAGCGCCGAGGGATAGGCCTACCATCTGGAAACTAGTCAGGTACTTCTTCCACCAAATGTACTTCTGGTACTTGGGTCCCATGGCGGCAATCATGTAGTAGAAGTACATCACAATGTGAACGAAAGAGTTGAGGAGGGCAAAGAAAGTGCTGTGACCGCCTGGCGATAGAAATAAATTGATGAGCTTGTAGATTCCTTAACAGTAAAAGTAACTCAGTACGTACCAGGAGCAAACTTAAGCCCCATCCAAACCGAGAAAGGCATGCACCCGTGGTGAATGACATGAAGGGTGGAGACGTGCTCGTTCTTCTTGCGCAGAATGAAGAACAGGGTGTCAAAGAACTCGGTGAACTTGGATATGTAGTACCACCAGCAAATGTTTACCATCTAGACAGGGAAGGAGTGGCATAAGTATTTAGCCTTTCGATGATTTTAATATCAAATTTACCCTCATCGCCAAGGGGCTATTACTGTAATCCACAGGCTGGCATTTAAAGCTATAGTGACCCCACCAGCCACTCATTAAGTACTGAAAAGAAAAGCGTGTGAAATAGGCTGAAAATATTAGGCAAACAAGGCACTACCTCGTAGAAAATCCACGCGCTAAAAATTGTCTGTATCGCATTGTAAATGACTAGCACCGATCGCAGTTCCATCGGTTTTCGGTTGGCCATTAGCCTTGGTCCCAGAGATTTACTGAAGTAAGCATAGAATATGCACATGGCGAGAGTGGGTAGTGGTGAGGAAAGCAGAAAAAAATCGTTGACGCGCGGATCTGAGGAGTAAACCAACAATAAATCATAGGCACTATCATCCGATACCACAGTGTTCGCTCTCAGTCTGCCTTCGAAGATCTTTTGCACCGCATAAAGTGCAAGTGCTGCATTTTTGCAGAAGAAACTAAGAACATGTTGGCATGGAAGGTATCGTACCGCTCTTATTGTCCATGAGATCCCGGTACCACTCCTGGGCATCCTGCAGTAGGACTGCCATTTTGGTTTCGATTAGTGTTGGTGGTGATGGGGTACTTGTGTGTGTCCAGATTATGGTTTACGCGAACTAAAGTGGGAGTTTAAAAGATGTTGAGCATTGTATATTATGTGTATTTTTGTTAAATCTAAATTGTTCAAAGGCAGCTAGCTGACAGACACAACAGAATTTCAATCAAAGCCATCTGTTGATCTACTGAGCACTAATTAGCAAATAAATTACACTTTTGAAGCCTGGAGCAGCAAATTATTTTTCTGGCGTTGGGCTTGTCCTAAGACAGTTTAATTGCCATTGCATTAGAGACAAATTAAATAAACACTTGGAAATGCAAGTTTCATGCAATTAACAATCTGCCTGTTAATCAACACTTGGGATCAGGAAATTATAAACAGACATGGTGGATAATGAGGGACGTGACTCGACCAGTTGCGGTTGCGCAACTCTAGAAGTAAAAGTACTATAAGCACTGCTATTTGCTGGACAACGACAATTAAAATGCCGCTAACTGGACAAAGCCTGCACTTTGTGCCAAGCGATCAGATTCCAGCGCAGTGGGCGCATTGCTGTTTGAACTGGGACCGGGTTCAACGAGTTCAAGCACTTCTACAGGGAAACAAATTCTGGTTCTCGTAACTTTTGCATATGAATATCAATTGATTTGCTGCCCAGGCATTAAGTGGGCACACACAAATTTGCATGAAATAAGAAGCACATTGCCTCTAAAGATAACTATACATATATAAAACTCAATTAATGTTCGTTAGTGGCTTTGGACCGATTTGAATTTAATTTTTCCGTTTGCTCTAATGGAGCAGGAATAAGGAAAAAGTAATAAAATCCTTAATAGAGTGCTGAAACATGCAGACTCTTAAAAATTTTTTAAGAACCAAACACATTTAACACATATGTGATCAGGCAGATATTTTACTTGTATATACAACATATTCTACTAGCTTAAAATATGGTTAAATTTCAATGAAAGGCAAGCAGATGACTGTAAATAAACAAAGTTGCTTTCCTACGAATGGTTAAGCAAAATGAATATTTTTTGGAATTGAAAAAGAAAAGGTAAACCTTTGAACCCTGGAAATTTCGATGGACGGAATTCAAGGTCATTAGGCGAGACGATATAATCTGCTTTTCGTGTGCCAGTCTGTGTTTCTTCGCAAACTTGTTTCTCAGCTGGTCAAACCAAATAATTTGGTGGGATTCAATAATAAGTCGGTCATCCTGATGTGGAGTAATTGATTCTTTTAAAAAACAAAATAAAATGCGAATGCTTAACGTTGGCTGGTGGTTTGCTTTCATTCTTGGCCTCGGGAATTGCGATTTTCACCGACATCGAGTCGGTGGCAATTGAACGGGCAAGTTGCGTCCACTTCAGGTTGCTGTTTTGAATGTCATGAACAATAAAATGGCCATGGAGATGGCGATGGCGTTGGCGAGGCCAATGGTGATGACGATGACTACGCCAATGGAGAGAAGACGTAAGAGTTAAGCAACCGGCTCAATAACCGTTGACAAAAATGTGCCGCTTTTATTGCCATCGTTGGTTGCCTCAGCGCCGCAACGCGAAATTCGCGGTTGTCGCAATTGACGAGCTGTTGTTGTGTCGTGGTTGTGTGGGTCAGTGGCACGCTTCGCGATCGGCCTCGGCCGGAGGCGCAGCAGCACCCGCGGGGTGCGATGCCGGTGGGCAGTCAACTTCGGATTTCGTTGTTTGATTTGCATGAATTATGAAACAGCCACGATGACGCTTCCGCCGAGGGATGGGCTAACCAACCAACCTGCACCTGCACCCCCTTGCTGCGGGTTGGCTTGAAATTCCAATTGCGAAGGTAAGCATAAATGGCAGAAATGGGAGGCGTCGCCCTCGCTTATGTAATCGACTTGTGGCGGTGAAGGTGCCACGGAGATGGAAGACACGGGATACGAAGGGGGCACCACACAAATCGGCAAACAAACAAGGCAGGGAAACATGTGTTTGAGCACACTCGACCCGAACCCGTGCCGGAGTGTCGCCCCGTTTTGCACCCAAGTAAACAATCAATGAGCCATTGGGAGCAGCCTGTTGCTCTTCCGGCTGTGGTAGACGCAGACCCTCCTTGCCCCACCAGTTCCGTTCCAAAGACACCGCCAAGAGATTGGCCACGTAATCAGGTTGGGGATGTTGGGGGAGGTGGTTGGGCGGTGGGCGCTGGCACGCAAATATTTACACGGCTTGGTTCTGCAGTAGCTTGCATTTTCTAAATCAATTAGAGCAACTACGCCCCCCGACAGCACATCAGCAGTAACGACAACACAGCTCGGGAGCAACAGCGGAGCAGAACATCAGAAACACAGCGTGCCTACATAGTTTCATGGGCTTGCTGATTTTATCGCTGTTCACCCCATGGACGTCTGTGTATGTAGATTATATGGCAGTGACCGGGTTTTCCGTGGCAATCGCTCGCTTAGAAAACTTAATTAACCGGAAAATCGATGCACAATAGCGCCAATGTGGGCGCTTGTGGGCCAGCTTTGGGGCTAAGACGCATTCTTGTTCGATAACGCACGGCCAAAGTTCTCTGCTTCTGAGTACATCAGCGAGTGAGTCACATGGCAGACTTTTTAATCTAGAATAAGATAGGCGGCAATTTCCGTGAAGTATGGCCATAATGATTGTTGGTAATCAGACCCGCTTCTTATCAGCAAGCCCCAGAAACCCAATTTTGGCCAGATCCCACGAAGCGATCGGCTAATTGGATTTCAGCGACTAGCCGACACAAATCATGTCACACTTCCTCTAGCCACCTGTCAGTTGACCAGTTGGTCACTGTCTACACGGGGGCACTTCAAAGTCGCGTCACGTTTGGGACCTACTTTGGGGGATTACACAATGCGATTTGCTAAGACCGAAACGCGAGCCAAGTTCAGTATTTGGCCCACGCACTGCTTATATTTAATTTATACGTATTGTTTATATTTTGTTTATGTCCAGAAGAAGGGAGGGAGTTCGAAGTTTTGCTTTTATTTCAACGATGTAAGGCTGGTGGGCTTTTCTTTTTTTGGTAGCCAGCCAGAGCTGCCCAGGTTTCTAATTAGGTATCCATTATCTAATCACAGGCACTCGACATGGCGCGCACTCACTAGCACTTGGACACTCACTCACTCGGACAATCGACACGGAGTTCAGCCTCGAATCGGTTTGCGCTATTTGATTTTTGGTATTTGGCAGCGCAGCGGCTTTCGATCGCCTGTTCCGTTTACGCGATGCTCTGCCTTGCCAGCTTTTAAGCCAACTGACGGCTAGTTGAATGTGCGTCTGAACCTTATCAGGCAGCGGAGGCGACAAACGACAGCAGCAACATCGGAACGACGGCGACCGACGCGACGAAGTTGAATCGATCAGTGCGCGCACGAGTAAAACGATTAGACGGCTTAACGGTGAATCACACCAAGTACCAAATCTGTTGGGGCCTTCTAGGGGAGCCCAGCCGGGGGAGGGGGGGAGAGATAAAGAGAAATAGAGGGAGATGGCAAGAGATAATGGGCGACGGAGGGGCCGAGTATCGGGTATATATCGGTTTACAATTTACTTCGGCTCGAGCTTATCAGAGGCGACGTCCGACGTCTCGTGAGGCGCGTGAGTGGTCGAGAGCCCAGAGGCAGAGGCGCGCGGCGCAGACACAGGCCGCTTGGTGAACCGTTGGGCAGCGTGCCAGAAATACAACTGACACAGCGCTCCGCGTCGACGATCAGAGATGGCCTGACCAGCCGGCTCGGTCTTCGTCTCGGCTCGCGTCTGAGACCGAGTCGCGCTTGCATTGCAAATTATGTATTTGGGCACAGTGGCGGCAAAGAAGTTAGTGCCAAAGACACAGTAGTTACTGCCCATTTACAAAACATTTATGGACCGCAGACAAGAAGTAAAGTGCAGCAAAATAACATTTGTTTTCGTCAGAAAGGGCAGTAAAAATCTAAGCCATGGCTTACAAAAAATTAATATAAACGTACATTCAGCAACTCCAGTTGTATTAAGGTACATATAATTATGGAAATTTTCACAGTTTTATGACATTAAACCAAGATTTGTACAAATTGGATTAGAATATTTTCCAATAAAGCTGTATCGAAAACTTACACAAACTACGAACATGTATTAACCCTATAACCCTATAAAAGATCATTCCAATTGAACTTGGTTTGAAGTTACTGCGGTATATTGGCATTTATTAAGGTCATAGGCAAGGGAATGATGTTTTAAAGAACATTTTGTTTTACTCTTAATCTTTATTTACAAACTCAACAAGTATCATTCAGCATTAATAGATTTTTGTAATGTGTTAAATGTTCAGTAACAGTTTGATGCGATTAAAAAAGAAGAGTAAGACAACTGATACCTGAGCGATTTAAGAATCCGTTTTAGTCTAATAAAGGCATTGTAAATATTTATTAAAATTAAAGCAGGCAATTGTAATAGTAGTGGGCATTCCTTAAAGTCTTATATTCCGTCCGACAGGGCTTTATATTTGTATACATCTTAATGTACTTAATGTATACATCTTTAATGGACAATTGTAAGAAGACTAGGATAAAATTGCAGTGGTACAATTTTTGCCCATGGCTGTATGCAGACCCAATCGTACGAGTGTAAACAGAGAAAACGAGAGAAAATCATGCAGGGAGATCCAAGTGGGGTTTTTCGGTTTTCTGCTTTTCTGCTTTTCGTGGCAAGTCGCCATCTTCTGGGGCAACAATTGGCTGATGTAACAGCGATTGACGCGACAGCAAGTTGGCCATTTCTATCCATACATCGGATTTGGCCAGCGGTTCCCCGGTAGTTGGCTCCATGGGCTATCGGATCGCCACCGCCGCTGGTGCTGCCAAAACCACTTTCGCTTTCCGCTTCTGCGCCACGAGTGTGCTAATTGGCTGACGAGGGGGAGGCAGTCAGACGGCTGACAGACACCTTGCCGGCTGAGCCACTCGGAAGTATTTGTCGCTTGCGAAACTGTGCCACATGCAACAAGTGCGAGGAAATCCCCGGCCGAATAAGAAGAAAAACAAGAAATATAACCAACACATGCTGACTGAGACCCCTGAGAGCGGCGAAAAGTGTGAGAGAGCCAGCTCCAACTCCATCTCCAGCGGCTCGAAATCGAGAAACCGTTACCTGCATACTTGAGGCCTAATTTGTTGACTGGTCAGTCAAGCAGCCCGCCCCAAAACTTGGCCAACTGGAAATACATTTTTTTATATTCTTCGCGCTGACTGCTTTCTTTTCATTTTCTGTTCTCTTGTAATAAAATGCAAATGCGACCCTTTGTCGGCAATTATTTTGTCATATGTAAGTCCGATAGCCCACGTAACGTGGCGCGATCATGAACGTTTGATCTCATATTTTCGACGACCATTCGATGGAGAATCCATGCTCTAAAGGTGCCTTATTCACAATAAAGGGGTGTAGCGTTAAAAACAAGAATAAACTAACATAGATGGTCAAAGGCTTTGGAAAGCAGAGGCTAAAATATGTTATAGCTTTGTATAAAGAATATGAAAATAAAGGATGGGCTTCCAGACCAATTACTCTAATTTACACCGCTCGTTTCAGTGACAGCTGCTGAATATGTATATGTATGTGCATATGTACATTTGTGCTAACCGGCGAAAAACCCCATTAAACCGCAAATTCACAAAAATTAAAAAAAAAAGACTAGAAAGGAAGGCTAGCTTCGGGGCCCGAAGCTTAGAATACCCTTGCAGACCATTTGCCTTCAAACCGTTCGATCGTTTGTATACCAGCCATTGCATATCGTTTCCCGATCTTTGGTTTTTAATTTTATACAACGGTCTTAATGTCTAGAAAAACTATATTTTCTGGGTTCAAACGGATTTCTGATGTCAACATTTACGGATAAACACAACCTTCGCTTGCACTCAGCGTAAACGAAAACTTCTAACGCTAGAATGCATTTAAATCTGCAAACTGCAAATCTGAACACTTAGCTCGCCATTCTATGAATATATTGGCTCGGCATCGTTAAACGCAGTGTACATATAGGTAAAGATAAATATGTGCATCGGAGTTTTATAGCGATGCCCACTGAAATCGGGTCAAAGTCAGATACAGTTATTGTCCAGCTTGCATACCGCGGGTAAGAAATTGCTGAAATCAACGCTCAAATGAGCGCAAATTAACTCGCTTACAAAACGGAAATAACAGCACGTACCCGAAATGGATTTCATGGTCAAGTTGCGTAGCTGCCAAAGACGTTTCGATGCATCGTGAGTGTGTGTTACACAGATTTGAATTTCCCCTTGTGTGCATCTGGAGGTGGCTGTTTATGAGAGACTTCTGTGGGCGCATACAATTAGCGCTTGATGGGCACCTTCCATATGACACATGAATGGGGAATTTGGACCCTGCCAATTTATTCAAAAAGTTGTATTTATGAATGAATAGGACCACATTTTGAACTCGGCCTACTTTCGTACAAGCGTATAAACTCGTTTGTTCGATAATCTGAAGACCTAATAGAGGTCAACGAAAAACCAGCCCAATAACTGCTCAAAAACACAATCTCTGGCGAAAATCCTGCTTTGTATTTATCCATTTATCCTACTGTCATAGTATTCCAACCGCCTAGTAATCCTATAGCTATCATGGCAAATGAGTTTAGAATAATTAAAATCTAGGCTGAATTTAATCGCATATTACGAGATTCCCCGGCAATTATGACTTCAAAACCAAATCACAAGTGGGGACACAAACAAACCTACGATAAAACGTAGTTTGCCATTCCAAACCAAATAAAGGCGGTCCCGATCAGTTACCTCGAACGCCCAAAGCATGGCTGGTAATGTTGAATTGAAAGCGCAAGTGGATGACAAGCCGCGCCCGCCTGCTCCCAAACCAGCCCTCTGCCGATACATATTTGCTTAGCTGGCCGATGGGAAGGCTAAATACCACTACCACGCCACTGACCAAACGGCTGGGACATCTTCACCAAAAGTTTCACTCTCGGGCAAGCACCTCGAATCGGTATAGTTCCGCATCGAATGCTCACGGTGGTGCGTGCTGATTGAGTTGCCCCATCGGGTTCGGATCTGTTGCGCTTGTGCCTTCAGCATTCTAAGTCGTGGCGAAACCATGGAGAGTCCGACTTACATAACTGCCCGCCAGGTGGGTTTGCAAAAAGTACATAAAACTCGTCTGGATTATGGTAAAGACAATGAAAGTAAAATACGCAAATAACGCAGACGTGCACATGTGCGTATGTACATATGTACATACCCAATTTATGACACCGAAAGGGCAGAAAGAAGCGAACGGGAAGAAACAACAGAGATGAAATAAAGCAACAAAACAGCTCACGGTCCCACCGATTAATGTGCGAAGTGTATGAAGTTCACTCAAAATCGAGAGAAAGAGACTACCCATCAGTGCAAAAGCATCGAGAGTTTTCGATGTAGAGGAGATCTTTAAACAGTGAGCACAGTTAAGCGGCATTGAATGGATCGAACTGATGATCAGCATTGGAGTGTATGGAAGCGACATGCACAGCGTGCACTTGCCCTTTTTTGCACTGTCAAACCTGGTTTTTGGGAATGTACATAAATATGTATGCATACATACATACATATATGAACAGCCTGACCTGCACATAAATATGCATACTTGCATAATTAATGCAAAAAGATAATTATTCCTAAAAGGGCAGTAGGTCAAATTAAGGTTTTACGCAATAAAGTTATTTTTATTTAATTATGTATATTAACAAAGCGCGAAGTAAGTTTTTGCATTTCCAAAACCCGAAACTTAGAATAGGTTTGCAGACCCCATTAAATGTTTTTGGATGATATTTCAGCAGTTTTCCCAATTAATTCATTTCAGGTGTCTGTTGTGAGTTGTTTCTATGCATAGGTATTCTGCACACATTTAACGAGCGAATGAAATTTCTAAGGTATTTTCGGAGAATCATATACCTCTTGCATGATAAAAATATTTAAAAATCTGAGAAAATAAAGTTTTCCGAATTGATGATAATATTTAAGCCTAAAAATTATTCGAATCAAAAGCTTTTAAAGACTCAATAAATTATAATTCAATGTCGTGACTCAGGGGCGAACGTCGCCTGTCAAGATTGCTATAGTTCTGATATAAAATCGGCCAAGTTGACAACACTGTTCTGTATTGGGAGCTCAGCATCATCCCGCCCCGCACATAACGGCATTTTTGTATTTATATCACAGCATCAGGTGGTTAAGACAGTTCTGTTGCTTCTATTGCCGTTGTGGATGTGGCTATGGTTCCATTTAAATGTTTGTAGCCAAACAAATGACTGGCAACTGGGAGTCTGGGTCTGGGAAGATTTAATATGGTACAATGACCGGCCGAGCACATGGAGCCAGTGGCCCAGAGAGCATTCGAATTCATGGTTCTTTTCGCTCGTAGGGCAAACCGGTTAAGAACGTTGAGCATAATGACAGTGCCGAGAAGTGCTTATTAAGCATGCGCTGCTAAAACATATATTAGCGAGAGCACCCATACAAGACCACAAACACTCGCACGGATCATATCTATAGAGCAGATCCCAAATTCGCTTGGACTTTGGACGAGCACACAACTGTTGCCAGCCATCTAAATGAAATTTCTATACGATTGGATAGGCATGCGTGCGCCTGTGTGTGCACCGTAGAGCCAAAAGATATCGCACATCTTCCTATCAATGTCAGATAGGACCCAGGGCGGGTCCGGTGTGCAAAACTTAACCTTTGGTGGGTGCAGAGCCCCCTCCGCTTTACATTGTAAATGCGTCTGGGGGGCCTTATCGAGAAGTCTGTGATTTGTTTACCGAGCAAATGTTTTACGAATGGTTAATACCAATCTGTTGACTTAGCTTTTAGCCAGTGGCGACCAATTATATGTATATAGCTTGGGGCAAGGTGCACGGCGATCAATTAGCACCCTTCAACAGCAATTTTGCATTTGACTTGCATAAACGAAAGCTCTTGAAACCCAAGAATCTCGAGGTTCTGTGTTCAGATCATCGGCTATTATTAATTGATGTCACGACCCGTTTTTCCGAGATCGTATAAATAATATCAACGAAATATTTAGCGCATTTGATTGCTGACCCTACAAAATGCTAAAAAAAAACTGCGACTACAACCGTATTTGGCGATGCTTCCGCATTTCCCGAACAGCTGAAACATTTTTTATTGACTGACATGGGCAACATTGCTACACTACAATTATTATAATAATAGAATAAGTACAAAAAAACTAAAATCAAAAATAATATGGCAAAAAAAAAAAATACAAATGCCAGTTAAACTTTGGGCCCAAATATAGTTTTACCAAATACGAAAATTATACAGGTTTTCTTAATTATTCAAAATCATCCGATGTTTCTTTCACTTGAAAATCCTGTGCAACATTATAACCACTTTAGGCAAAGATCGAAAATAGTTCTTGGGTGTTTCAGTGCAATCGCAATGGGATTTTGAATTTTTAAAATTTCTATCTCTTAAATTTAATTGAGCAACTGCAATTAGTTATAATTGTTAGTTGTATAACAATAAACTAGAACAACCCAAGTGATTAAAATTATGGAAAATGTTATTCCGATTAACATCCGATACGAAGCGAAGCATTTATTTGATTAATTTTTGGCATTTTAACATTTTGGAAAACTTGGTTATTAAATAAATTTATTCAGTTTCTGTGGTTATTAGTTTGATATATAAAATATGTCTTGGCAAATCATTTAAATACTCCCAACCGGCAACATACTATTAAGTAAAATGATTCGCGATTTATATTGTTATACTAGGAATAATAAAGAATAATTATCCAAATTCAGTGGCAAAAGACTGAATTAACCTTTCAATTGACAATGCAATTGGTGCACCCGCATCAACATGTGGTTAATCAATTAATATCGGCAGGGGTCGCCTGAGCAACGGCTAAACGATCCCCTTCGCGGCATGTCAGTCACGACCCTGGCGCTCTTTTCCCGATATCTCCGCTAGCGGCAAACAGGCACGTGTACACTCTTTCTCTCTCTTAATCGCACTCTTAATTGGCTGTTGCTTCCGCACGGTTTCTCTTCGCAAAGCCTGTGACTGGGTGCGGCGAGAATCAGGAGGCACCAAACCGCTCTAGCACAAAATTGGCCATTGTTAAAAGGCCGGAGTTAATTATTCGCTATAGACAAAAGCCTTAGTAATATATTCGCCATCACAGGTATTTACATTAGCCGTTGCAAATTATTTTCTCCGACTTGGCCTTAGCAATTTATTTACAATCGGCAACTGTGGGTGGGGCTTACCTCTGTGTGGTGGGATGGCGGTGACGATGACAACAAACAGCAACAACGACAACAAAAGGCAATATTTTCACTCTAAATTAGCGCGCACACGCATCGAATCGAACCGAACCGAACCGAACCAAACAAAAATATATCCGAAAACAAAACGCAGCGGTAGCAACAGCAACCATGCGCAAGAATGTCTGAACGCGGCGGTAGCATATCTTTGTTATTTTTAGCGCGCACACTAGATATCGAGATATCGATGTTTGGTTTATCCCACAGCATCGATGTTTTTAGATGTATCGATATAAAACGAACATAATTGTCTTAATTCATTTTTTTTTAAATTTTATTTGTATTAAATATAAGTTCACATGTTTTTTTTTTTTGTTTTTTTTTGCTTTTAACGTTTATCTTTACACCTATTGTTTTGGCTTTAATTGACTTGATCCTTTGTGAACAAGAGCAAAATTGGCTTTCTATGCTAGCGAGAGTTCATTCCAGTTCAATTGGCTTAACATAAATAATAAATAATATCTTTGGAGACCTTTTCCATTTATTTCCATCATTTCCATTTAATTCGTTATTATCAGTAAAAATATGTTTTTTGGTCCCATTCATGATAAGTCGACAATAATATATCGATTTCAGGAAAAAAGGATTGAAAAGCGTTCAAGCCGTTAAATTCAACCATATAGTGAATATGTTTAACATTTGTTTTTCCAATGAAATTTACCTGGAACATATCTATAGTTCCTTAAACGACTTAAATTATAATGAAAATCCCAGAATCACAGGTTATCTTAAAGAAAGAGACAAAATTATGAAAAAAACACCTTCAAAACGGAGAGTTAGGGTGTGCGCTGTCTCCTTTCCTGTGTTGCAAAATTAGTATACCCTGTACTCTAAGTTAGGGTATAAAGTGTTTAACTGTTGATGCAGCACAGACAGAGAATTGTACTATATGACATGCGCCAATATTCCGCTGTTAACCGATATGTTTATGTTGCAAGCAAACAACTTAAAAAACATCAGTTGATTGGTGGATTTCGGTCGCAAACGATTCAGTTCTTGGTTATCATTAAACATATGTACATAGCTTTGGGTGCAACGGCGCGCAGTAAAATAATATTTGTTGCCTATATGCGGTAAGCCAACAAAGTGCAACCATAGTTGATTTTCACGGTCAGTGCCACTGCGTAAATATGTGGGATAGGGGATATTTTTTGCGGTTGTAGTTGTAGTTTAAAGTTTTTCTTATGCCAGTTATTGGATATACAAATCAATTTCTGATCAAATCCGGAAGATTGTCATAAACCCGTGACCTAACACATAACGACAAACCATAAAGTTCATAAAGCTGGAAAATTATGTGGGGTTTCGAGCAATATTTATGGAGAATATTAAAATTCTGGCTGGTTAAAGAAATTTTAAAAATAAATTAGCCTTCAAACCTTCAAACCTATTATGTGCAGCCTTCCCTTTTTGTTTATTATTATCTGCATAAACTTAAAGTTCAAAAATGACCTTTTACTTTCTTTTCGTTTTTCACAAGGATGGACAGTTTTAACGCATAAATGGTATATTTATTAAACAAACCGAATACTCAGCGGCCGAATCAACAACTTTAACATTTTCAATGATAGTAATACAGCTTCTCCGATTATGTTTTATGATAGTTACAAATTACTTTAACTATTACCAATGGCCCCTGCAAGCGTAAAAAACAAAATGAGCCTCTACTTTTGTTCCTATCAACTTACCCGTTACAGCCTTTGGCAAAAACTATTAAAAGGCTATTTTGTGGTATTTTTGTTATGTCTTGGGCCTGGACTATTGCCAGTAAACGGCGACTGGCTAATGGAGTGTGGAAACTGTCATTGTATGTGGATTTCTGGCAAGAAGACGGCCAACTGCCGCAACTTGAGCCTCAATGGTGTTCCTGAATATCTTAGTTCAGAAGTTCAAGCGCTGGATTTGTCACAAAACCACATATTTTACTTAGAGGAGAACGCTTTTTTGACCAACCAGCTGCAGAATCTACATAAGCTTATTATTAGCAATGGCACATTGAAAAAAATCAGCCCGCTAAGTTTCACTCAGCTCCAAATACTAGTTGAGCTCGATCTTTCAAATAATCTGTTACGTGAACTGCCGCCTAATGTTTTTGATCCCTTGTGTAAGGTTCGGTCTTTGGTGCTCAATGGCAATCAAATACGAATGATTCACCAGGAGGTATTTCACAATCTAAAATATCTTCATAAAATAGAACTAAAGCACAATCGTCTGGTAAGCATTGATGTCCAGGCTTTTGTTGATGTGCCGCTTCTGTCTCACATCTATTTGGACGGCAACGAGCTTGCTTTACTGAGAATGGAGAGTTTTCGGAATTTAAATAAGCTCACCACATTATCGGTGGGACAAAATCCTTGGAATTGCACCTGTGATCTTCAGCCTTTTCGTGATTTTGTAGTGAAGATGAACTTATATACTCCTACCACAGCGTGTCATTATCCATTGCAGTTGCGGGGTCTGCCATGGATTGAAGATCAGCCAGTGGCCTTTGCTTGTAGACCGAAGATTGTATATCCCGCACTTGGTGTTTCCATAAACACGTCCAAGGAAAATGTGACACTTATATGTCGTGTGAACGGCCCTCCTAATACAATTATAGCTTGGGACTACAAAACGCAAATATACAAAACTAGATTAACTTCAGAAAAGAACCTATGGAAACAGCATGTTTACATAGATATTATGGTGGAGATGCCAAAAAGGGACCAACAGCTTGTCCACGATGTCTTTGTCTCGCGTCTGACCATAGTGAATGCCAAGAAGAGCGACGAGGGGGTCTACACCTGTATAGCGGAGAGTCCTGGCGGCAAAGATATGGTTAACATAAGCCTCGTGGTACAAAACGCCTTAACACCCAATCCGCTGATGGACACAGCTTTTTTAACAATTGTGTGCACACTTGTTTTTTGGTTTCTTGCTATGTCGATTCTACTGTCCATGATGAGTTGCCTCATATACAGACGTTTCAAGAAAATAAATCCAAGGCAAGATTTGCGTTTGCAGCCCGTGAGCTTTCTTGTTTACACAGATGATATTTCTCAAAGAAAAGGAATTGCCATTAATAGAAAGGTTACGTCGGCATTAGTAAATGACAACAATGTCCAGTGCGAACATCCTAATAGTCGTTCAACTGATATTGAGTCTAAGAAAGTTACAGGTGCTTGCGGCTTTCCAAATATTTCTGCACCGAATGTTGAGCTTAAATTAGAAGGTAAGGCAATCTTAAAAAATTGTTTAATTCCAAAGATAAGTCCTTTTTTTTAATCGATCTAATGGCAACTATAGGATAATCCTTACAGGATGCCGTGAAGCAAGAAACTGAGTATTGACCCTCACCACTATAACATTATTCTTGTTTTATATTTTATTTTACAGAAGAGCTCAAAGTAAACCTCGTTCAGGACAATGATTTCCAATCTAAAATAAAAATGGAAAAGGATCCCACCGTTGAAAAACTGCAGGTGATAACTGCAAATCTCACCGACGAACTAATACAATTGAGTCCACCATTAAAGAAAGAAGCAAATTATTCTCGCAAAATATACAATAGCAATGTACAAAAGTATCTTAAGGAAAAGTTTGGAAGTATTCGAAAAAGTAAAATAAACGACGACCCTAGTAATCGTCATTCGGTAGAAGCAACAAAAGTGACAGCTTAACACATTTTTCACAAAACGAGTTTTACTAACATCTGCACTTTGGACGTTTTCTCCACAACTGTAACAAACCCAACAACACATTCAAAGCTCTTTCGACTTTTATTTTATTGGAAAATAAAATAATTCGCAATTCAATATTACGTTCTTGATAAAATTCAAAGCTCCTAAAAGAAAATTTAACGGTGTGCTCTTAACTTTTACACTATACCAAAGCACTAAATTATAATAATATTTAAATTTCCTGTTTCCTGTTTAATATTCAAAATCCTTCTCGTCACATGGTAATGAAACTGTTTAAAAGACAAACAATTTAAAGAGAATTTCCCACGCCTAGATTTACCATAGATTTAAAAGATCGATTTGAATGTATATTTAACTAAGTCGGATTAAATAAAAAGTACGAAAACTATATTATACTATATTCTTCTGACAGAGTTCTGGTGAGGTAAATAGTTACTAAATATTTTCCCACAAAAAATAATCAATCATATTACAATATATTTGTTAAATCTTTGTGGGCCATTGAACATTTTTTTTTTTGGAAATATTGCAATATTTGCCTTAATTAAATCAACACAATTAAAAGCATAAAGTTTTTTATTAACGATTTGCTCTTTTTTGTTTTGAAAACTTCGCGGACCATTTATCGGCACTACCAATATTGATATCGACAAGTTGAAGACCGATAGATGATTGCGAGTTGAAATGTATCGAAAGACAGAATTCCCCTCCGAGTACTCTGCCATCCCTAGCAGGTCGTGGGGACGCATAAAAATAAAAACTAGCTAGTAATTCCATTTATTTTTCCCTCGGGCTGTATTGGCCCCAATCCGTTCCGACTGTCAATCCGGGAGACTCGAGCAGGGCTGGAGGCGAAGCCGAGGACAGCTCGCTCGTCGCAACAACAGCAGATACGCACAAAACAAACCGCGCATTGCCACTGCATCCCACCACCCACCACTTCCAGTTGCCAGCCTGCGAGTCCAGCGGAGGAGCCACGATGAACGCGCTGCGGCAGTTCTACCTGGAGATCCCGGTGGTTACAAGGGCCTACACCACGGTCTGCGTGCTCACCACTCTGGCGGTGGTAAGTGTCCGGCTCGAACCGAGGGCAACCTTGCGAGGGTGACGTGTACCGTCTAATCGGGAATTTGCGACTTTCCACAGCACTTGGACCTGGTGTCACCGCTGCAGTTGTACTTCAACCCCACGCTGATCGTGCGCAAGTTCCAGATCTGGCGCCTGGCCACCACATTTCTCTACTTCGGCACCATCGGCATCAGCTTCTTCTTTAACATGGTCTTCACCTACCGCTACTGCCGCATGCTGGAGGATGGCTCGTTCCGCGGTCGCAGCTCGGACTTCGTCATGATGTTCGTCTTCGGCGGCGTGCTGATGACCTTCTTCGGAATCTTTGTCAACCTGCTGTTCCTGGGCCAGGCCTTCACCCTGATGCTGGTCTATGTCTGGTCCCGCCGCAACCCGCTGGTGCCGATGAATTTTTTTGGCGTGCTCAACTTCCAGGCACCCTACCTGCCGTGGGTGCTGCTTTGCTGCTCCATGATCCTGGGCAACACTGTCTGGGTGGACATCATTGGCATGGGCGTGGGCCACATTTATTATGTGCTGGAGGACGTCTACCCGACGCTGTCCAACGGTTACAAACTGATCAAAACGCCATACTTCCTGTAAGTACCCCCCCAAGGGATGTGATATCTCAATCTGAAGTACCATTTTGCCCTGTAGGAAACGCCTGTTCAACGAACACATCGAGCGCAACCAGCAAGCAGCTGCCGAGGATCGTCCTGGCGGATTCCCCTGGGGTGGCGAGGGCCAGCCAGGGCTGCCGGAGCAGAATGCGGGTGGAGGCCAGCAAGAGCCGGCGAACCGGGCAGACCAGGCGGCACCAGCAGCTGCGCCACAATAACAAAACTAGAAAACTCTATTGTTAAACTTTTCCCTTTTCTAATGACGAAGATGATGATGACAATGTTGGGTACCACTCTGCCACAACCCGTTTGGTGCTTGGTGTAATTAGGCGTTTAGTATTGAGAGAGACGTGCAATAGTTAGCCAAAGTTTATGCAGACCGTGCGTATGTGTCATTTACTGGTTTGTTTTTGGAAGCAGTATCACCGCGAGACGTTCTTCACATTCGCCCTTTAGGGTTGCATTCACGACAGATTGAACCTACACTGCACATGTGATTATATATATACAAACATGCTACAAATAAACTATGATGTAAAATCCACATTAAGTCTATTAAGTATACGGCTATATGTTTCTTTGGGATTATTATTGACCACGTCAAACCTGTAGACTTCTTATGACTTTGAGTCTGTTATATGAAGATTACCAATGCTCTTTTAAATCCGACACTAAATCCGATCGATGGTGCATCATTAAATGAATATAGAAATTTTAGCAAGGATCTAATAAATTCATATATTATATTTGTTTAAGATTTCCAGATTGCATACAAATATTCGAAGTTGGCTCAAAAATCAAAGCAGAGGTTTTTGGTAATTCTTTTTAAACAGCATTCAAGCGCGCGGCATCCATAACAATGTGGCCATGCCACTTTTTAAAAGCTGCCAGATCTATTTCTAGTCGTACTTGCGCCGACTACCAACACTAGCTAGTGTGAATTGTTATTATTTTCCGTTTATTTCCCATTTTCAGGTGCCTTGACCGACCAAGTATTAGAATGCTTAGTAAAAAGTAAACACAGAATGTCGAAAATTTTGATAAGCCAACTGACCCATCCGCAGCGCGTCCGCCTGCTCTACAAAACCATTCTGCGGCTCCACCGAGGTGAGTTCGTACTTTCCAAGCCAAAATAACCGTATGTATATCATGCGGATTTTCTTGCCCACAGGCATGCCAGCGGAACTCCGAGCATTGGGTGACAACTATGTGCGAGATGAGTTCCGGAGACACCTCAAGTGCAATCCCATGGAGGCGCAGCTCTTTATGACCGAGTGGGCCGTAAGCTTTACGTAATGGCAGAATGATTTCAAAGGGTAACGTTTTACCTTCTGCAGAACTACGCTTCCACGATCACCCAGCAGCTGGGACTGCGAGGCAAACCCAAGGGAGAGTTGGGCATGCAGCTCGACGCTAGCGCTGTGGAGATGCTTAAGGAAGACCAGGTGGTGCAGCTGTACGAGCTCATGCTGGCCGCCAAGGGACTGGATGGCGACACGATCACGGCGGACGATGTGCGGGGCAAATAAATAGCTGATGACTTTATTTAGTGTGTTTCTCCAGGACAGTGTACTCGAACTGAATGCCATTCTCCTCCTGCATGCCCAGGGGTGTGTCCGGGTCAGGAGGCACTTCGCAGAAGCTGTCGGGGATCGGGGGGAAGAAGGTGTCGCACTTGAACTGCTTCTGAATCCTCGTGATGTACAGCCTGTGGCAACGCGGCGAGGCCATGGCCTCCGCATAAACCCCACTGCCACCCACTATCCAAACGTTCTCCACTTGGTTCTCACTCTCGAGGCGCTGCATGGCCGCCTCCAGGCTGGGACAGATCACTACGTCTTCGGGCAAATCCTTCGGCTGCAGCGTGGAGCTCAAAACAATGTTTTGGCGCTCGGGCAGGGGTCTCTTACTCTCAGGCACGCCGAAGTACGTTTTCCGACCCATGATAACCGCATTGCGCTTGCCGGGATCACTTTTCAATTTAGTAGTCCGGCTGAAGTACTTAAGCTCTGATCTGAGGAAGTTGTACCTTTAGTAAGAGCATTATATTAACCATCTGCAACTCACTTGAGGTGCCAAGGTAGGTCGCCATTGAAGCCGATGCCTTGGTTCTCACAAACTGCTACAATTAAATTGAAGCGCAGCATCTTTTTGCAACTCATTTGCTGTGCAGAGGTAATAATTATCTCCCGAAACCGGAACAATTAAAAAATGGCTTTCAACTTCTTTGCACAGCTGATTGAGTTTGCGCGGGAATTTACATGCGGAGTTGCCGTAGGAAAATAAATACCACCGAAACTGGGAATACCTCTTGATCGTTCCTATGACAACAGTATGATATTAGTATGCTCTATTTATTTTTCGAATCTACAAACTTTATTAATCGGCATCGATCATCTAAGGTAATGTGGAGATGGAGGATAACCGTAAGACAAATTCGAAAAATTTCATAATTTGTACCTATTAAAATGCCATAATAAAATGTAACTAAATCCAACAAGGACAAATAAATCATTGTGTTATAAAGCTATGTTGATGCCTAACATGTAACTTCTTAGGAAGGCATCTATCTCGGTTTCGGTACAGAACTTTAAAAGCTCCATCCGTTTTATCCGACTTATTCCGAAAATCAAGCAGTGCTCGGTAACTTCAAAGTCTCGGATAATCGTAATTCGGATAAGAAAGGTATCATTGTCATAATCTTTAAACACATGCAGAACAATTACTCTGAAACCGTTTGATCGGTTTTATAACAGTTGAAGGTTAAAGTGATTCAATTCCAAATTGTACATACATATATTACTACCTGCAAAAGAAAGCATAGTTACAACCTGACAGACAGCTATAGGATATACAACTCAAACGGATATAAGCTGCATATTTAACTAGTCTATTTACCAGACCTGCATTATGTACATATGTATCTTTACAAACAAGTGGATTACGCAAGGCAAATAATATAGAATATTTTGTTGCGATTTTAATTTGTGAGTCGTCATTAGAAGGTGACTTCTAAAAAATCAATCGAATATCATTACAAATAAAAAGGTTATTTCATTGTTTTGTATTTTAAGATTTCCTTTTTCTTAAATTTGTATTATATTGTTTTTGTTGTTTTATTATTTCTATATTATTTTGTTACAAAATATTGCAAAGTGGCGTTGTCCAAGCTTACTTATTTAGAAGTACCGCTGAGAACCTATTATCTTCATATACATGTACATATGAATGCGTGCCTTCAATATATTTCTACTGTATTAGCTATTTAATTGAATATGTTTTTGGTGGTGCAATAGTTAGGATTTCTGACTCATAACCTATAGGTTCCTGGTTTTCAATCTTGATTAATTTTGCGAATAACAAATTTGGTACAGGGTCTTTAACAGTCGAGAAACTCGACTGTAATGTTCTGACTTGTTTGAAATGGTCTATGCCAGCTTTGTGACTTACAAATGTACTACCCTGATGCTGATCGAGAACATGGCTTTCACTGGTCTGGTGAAAATGAATATGCTTCCGTGCGACATATACAATAGATATATAATTATAAACAACAAAGGCAAACTTTGAAATTTGACTTTTTATAAAAAACAAAATCTTAAAGGTATAAAAGAGTTCCCGTTGTACAATTTGTATGGTTTAATAGATAAATTTGTACATTATGAATTCATTGAATTCTTACAGCATATAAAATAAGTAAAGGTGGTGGTCCTGGATGCCTGTCAATAAATCGCACTTAAACATTACTCTGGTCCCTCCAGTAGCCAGTAGGTTTCCATCTCGCCTTTGCCCTTTACCGTGACCATCCCACGCGCCTCAACTTTGTAGCCAACCTTTTTCACTTTGAGGGCTGTGTAATTTGAAAGCTGGATCTTCCAGGGATCGCTGCTGCTCTCCATGCGCGAGGCAGTGTTGACCGTGTCCCCAAAGAGGCAATATCGGGGCACTTTCTGGCCCACCACTCCGGCCACCACCGGTCCGCAGTTGATGCCCACCCGGATGGCCACACCTGGCAGGGCATGGGCCTTGACCTTCTTCATTACACGCAGGGACAGATCACAGGCATGCTCTGCGTGGAGAGGATTTACGTCCGGAGCGCCCGACACCGCCATGTACACCATGCCCACGGTCTCCACCTTGTAAACAAACGGTGAGATAATCTCCTCATCCAGGGCCGAGAACACCTTGTTCAATGTGGTCACGGCCTGCATGGCGTCTTGGATGTTATTGGAACCGCCGTCGTAGACATTGAGCACCTCAATGAAGATGACGGACACCTCCTCGAAGCTCTGACAAACGTGCTCCTCACTCTTCCTCATGCGCTCGGCAATGGGCCGAGGGATCATGGAGTACAGCAGCTCGTCCCCCTGCCGCTTCCAGGAATCGGCCAGCTCCAGCGACTTCTCCAGCTCGTCCGAGCGCTGCTCCTCCTTCTCGAACATGATTTCCAGCTTGGAGCAGTGCTGCCAACCGGCCATAACCAGCTCCCGACTCAAGCCATGCGGATTAAGATCGTTCAGGTAGAGACCAATGCCGTGGAGTTCGTCAAGGTTTTCGATCAGCGGACTGCAGAGGAAGATTAGCGAGTCCACATCCTTGATGTAGAACATTTGACCCTTCAGAAGAATGGATCTCAGGCCAACCGAGGGTCGGCGCTGGCCCGTGGCCGGATCGATTTCGTCCTTGGAAGTGCCGGCCGCACCGTCCTTGGCGTGCTCAGCAGTGAACTCCTGGGCACTGGCCAGGGCCATGGCCTGTGCTTCGTTTAGACTGGCTTCATCAAAGTTATCATAGTCGATATTTAGGGCAGCGTCGTAAGCAGCGCGGTTCTGACCCGTACGAATAAGCTCGAACTCGAAGAGCACGGTGCGCATCTGAAGAATGGTCTCCCACTCGATCGGTGTTTCCTTGGGGCGCCGGCACTTGAACCGGTCCAAGACGTGGCTGCCGATAAAGTTCTTTGGGTTCACGCCGGGGTTGTGCAGGATCCAGGTCTCGATGATCTTTTCACCGGCAAGGGTAATGCGCATGTCGTGATCCAGCACGACGGTGAAGGGGAACAGCTCCATAAATACGTTTAGATCCACCGAGGGCATCTTCAGCTGGGAGGGATGGGCAACGGCGTTCACCCTCTTGGCCATATAATCTCGGTTGTCAAAATCCAGCCGGTACTTGACGATTACCGTTAGCGGACCATCGGTGAGCTTAATGGGACCCGCCGTGCCTCCACAGATGTCGTTTTGGCTCTCCAACACGTACGCTGTCATGTCCAGGCCAAAGAAATCCTTGGCCACCTCCGTCATCTGACCGATCAAGTACTTGGACATACCCGTCCGACCACTGCGGTAAACGATCACCGCCCCGTCGTCGTCCATGTTAGTCAGCTGCATGCTAGGCGACTTCATCTTGGGGTAGGTGAAGCGCATCTGCAGGTGGATATTGTCGATGGACTGCAGGAAGTCGCAGAAGTATCGGCCCGTGGAACGGATCATCTTGTCGTAGCCAAAGTTGGTGAAGAAGCGCACGAAGCAATGCCCAAAAAAGTTCATGCAGAAATCGAAGGTCTCACCCGTGCAGGCGGACAGGGCTGCGGCAAAGTCCGGCATCAGCTTGTCCGGGTAGATCTGGTGCGTCTTGAAGCTCTGGTGCTTGCAGTCGACTATCTGGCACACCTTCTTCCAGGTCTCATTCCCGTACTTCTCCTGGATGTAATGCTGCACGCTCTCGTAGAGCATTCCGTACATGGTGGTCGGATGTTTTGGTCTGTGTCTGGTGCTAAATTCGGATTCTCTGGTTGGTCAGTTGGGAAGTGTTTGCCGTCCAAATTGCTTTCGCAAAAGTTTTCCTGTAACGAGCCAAGGTTGGCAGGTGGATTAGGGTGAGGCGGAAAAAAAATGTTTCATTAGTCAGAACTTGGTAATTAGAGAAGTTTGCTCCTTGAACCTACCGTGTCAATTAGGTAAGGGATTTGCCAAACCACATAGATAAAGCTTAAATGATTTATGAAAGGTCAAAACAGTTGCAGAACTTACACCAAAATAAAACTTTTTAAAACCTTTCATAAATAACACAGAAAAGGCTTTGTGTAAAAAAAACATAAAAGGAAACCTTATTTATTTCTACTTGGCGATTTTCAATGAGTTCAATAAACCATTTAATATGTTTGCAAATTCTGGTATTATCTTTGCTTTATCTTATTATGAAAGAGCCCAATTGTATCCCCCTTACCATGCATAATAAGTTCACCGTACCGGCTTACCGGTCAATCTAGGGTAGGATTCAATATTTAAAATCAAAATAAATCAAAATAATTTCTATGTTCAACAGGCAAAAAAAATAAGATTTATTTTAAAGATACACAGAACAATTTTACAGTTGAACGAGCATCCTATCTAGTCGTCCTCCACACCATAAGTTAAACTCACTTCTCCCCAGTCTTTTGATTTATGGCCCCGACAGTTTAATTTGACTTCATGTGGAAGCCACAGGCACGCGCCTCCTTAGAGGATTCTCCGGCTCTTTAGAGTCCCCTCCCAAGCTTCCTTTAAGCTTGTCACGTCCTATCGGGAGGAACCGAGCTCATTGTACTCTTGACTTGTTCCGTTGCCTGTTTTGCCGATAATTCGCTTGATGGCAGGGACTCTTCGATTACCCCTCAAATAATTAATGACTAAGGCCATAAATTCTCGAACATCTTTTCAGAGTATGTATTCATTAAATTTTGACCAAAACATGCAAATTTCTGCTAGGCCATAAGTCATAAAAAAAGGGGTACAAATGCTTTTCCTTTTTTTCAAGTAGAAGGAAATTAATGCGTTTGATTAATGTTCCTATGATGTTAGCTGTCAAATAAAATGTTATTAAAAGCAAAACACTTCTGCGGCTTATTTAAACTGAAGCTGATAATAGTTACTTTTCCCATTATTATGACAAATGAGCACCTTTTTGTAATATATTTTCAATATTTAAGGCATGGAAATAATTTAATAGCTAACAGATATGCTTTTTTTAAGAAGCAGAACTGCAGATAATAATTGAATCTTGAAAAAATATCACGCACTTTTAACAATATTGTAAAATAGTTGTAATATTGTTTGCATAGACAAAGTTCGGTCGAAACCTTTCATAGGTAATCTTTATAAACAAAACGGACTTTCTGTAAAATGGTTGTCTTTTCCTGATAATGTGTGACAGGGAAATTAGCATATTGTGTCCGCAGTTGTCCCGCTTACTTTGAATTGTCTTTCTGCCCCGTTCCAATCCACAAGCTTATTAAATTCACGTCAGATTCACCAGCGCCGAAACACTTTTGTTCGCACCTCTTAAAGAGCCCGCAATGAAGTTTTAATTTTATCCACGCGGCATTTGCTCTTCGCTTATTTATAATTTAAGGAGAGCTGCACGCACACACAAACATATGCTCACACGCACAGCCACCGTATCCGCCTCCCGGGAGATGCGTATACTCGATGTATACGTACTGTATACACTTTTCCGGGCTCTCACTTTTACGGACTCCGTGTTGAGTCGTCGTCAGTTGCTATTGTTACACTAAATTTGTTTGCCACCAGTCGCTGCTTCCTTAGCTTCTGGCAGTCTGATTTGTTTCATGATTTCCTCTGAAGAGCTTCGTGAGTCTGGGTTCCGTCGGTTCTGTCGGAGCTTTCCCTTTTAGTCGGGCCGTCGTCGAGCGAATGGAGCGTGTGCCATTGGCGGTCAGGCCTTTTATAGCCCCCCGCAGCTGAATTGCAGCCGGAGCAATGTTTCCGGGCCACTTACGACCTCCATTCCTGAACCTCGACACGCACTTCTCTGTTTGACCATCTTCATCATCATCATCATTATTGCCACGGACATCAGGAGTCAATGCGCCTCGGTTGCCACTTTCTCTTTTTTCCAATACAGTATCAACATTGACATACAGCCGAAGGAGTCATTTTTCTCGCTGCTCATTCCTTTTATGGGCTTAATGGGGTGGGGGGTTCCTGGTTTGGGTTCCTGACATTCCGTGCAAAATATTGTCCTTTGGGTCTTACGACTTTGCGTTACATTTAAAACGTTGTGCCAGGGTTGGGAAAGGATGGGTTCGCAAGAGGAAATCCGGGATGTACCGAAATTCGACTTTATAAATTAACGCACCAATGCTAGTACAAGAAATTAAACTAAGTTTATTCCCTCCACTCTCCTTTTGATCGCAGTTTGGAAGTTCAGAGGTAAAAATATACTTTAGCTACTCTTGGGAAATTTATTGTTAATATACCTAATTGAAACTGCTTAAGATTACAATGTCTTCAACTTATTTTTACCCATATTAATCGCGCATCCCTGAGAATTTATTCTCTCTTAACAGACTGTCAAACCCATCATTGTTGTAGCCTTTCGTTTTCGCTTTTCCTTTTCCCCAAACACTTTCCCTGGGTGGGGTGGTGATGGGGTTTCTGTGCTTTCGCATACTTCTGCAATAAATATACGGAATCCTCTTTTCATATGTGTATGTGCGTATACGTGTATATCTGGGTCCAGGCTTTATATTTAATGTGTTGTTTTAAAGCAATTTAAAGAGGATTTGCAAATTTAAGGGACGATACAAAAAAATGCACCCCACTTAACCGAAACGGATTTTCGGTCGAGTTTTTGCTATGTACGTTGACAATTTTATGGATGGCGCATGAATTGGCAGAACGGATGATAATGATCCTGAACGGAAGAGCAAAAAAAAATGGAAAATGAAAAGGGTTAAACCTCCATGTCGAACACACGAAGGGGAAGTTTCAAACATTCTCAAAGCCACTTAAAATGCCGTTAATAAAGCAAACGAATGGAACGCTTACAATGAGAAATTGCGCAAAAACCACAAGGACATCAAGTATTGTCTTTTGTTTTCCCAAAGGAACACGCTTAATTAAGCGATTGCACCGCAAAACAAATTCGACCAAACCAAAAACGAGTGTTTTTTTCGAACAATTTAAAAGCTTTTTAAAATGAAATTTCATAATGCTTAGTTAATAGTATATACAAATATTAATGTTTTTCTCATTAATCAATAAATATATAGAAATTATAATATTTATATATTATATATATTCTTGTATATATACTATTAATTAAGCATTATGAAATATGAATAGATTATAGAAAAATATAGAATTTGTGCAAGTTATTCCAGTCCCAATTACAAAAATATTTTGGCTTAGCGCAAGCCATATTTGCTAGTTATTTGTTTCAGTGTGGTCATTACCAGTATTACACCAAAATTAATGATGAACTTACCGACACTTCAGCTGCTTCTACCAGCTGAACGGAGAATGACTTAATTTACCCTGGGCCCACCTCCACCCGAAGCTTACGCAAGCTTATTATGACACGCAAGCCGCCCATAAAAGTTATTAAAAATGTATTGTCGTAAATGGGGGTTGGCAATAGAAACGTCAATGGCCGCACAGCCAAATATATTGTCAGTTGCAGGACAGATACGATCCAGAGGAAACATTTGAAAAAAATATTCCATTGGACAATTCCTCTAAAACCACTCAATTTTAAATAGTACTGGAGAGAAGTAAAATATTTTTTATTGCAACTGATTATAATAGCCACAAGTGTTGTACAATATGTTAGTGCAGGTGCTCAACATTAAAATGCCTTTATAAATCGCCTTTAACCATTTGGTCCCTCGAGAAGCCAGTAGGTCTCCATTTCGCCCTTGCCCTTCACGGTGACGGTGCCGCGGGACTCAACCTTGTAGCCCACCACGCTCACCTTATCCGCCGTGTATTTGGACAGCTGGATCTTCCAGGGATCGCTGCTGCTCTCCATGCGCGAGGCAGTGTTCACCGTGTCCCCAAAAAGGCAATATCGGGGCACCTTTTGGCCCACCACTCCGGCCACCACAGGTCCGGAATGGATGCCCACCCGAATGGCGACTTCACCCAAATCGTGCGTCTTGAATTTTTTCATCACTCGTATGGCCAGATCGCAGGCGTGTTCGGCATGTAGGGGATTAACGTCTGGGGCACCTGACACCGCCATGTACACCATGCCCACGGTCTCCACCTTGTACACAAACGGCGAAATGATCTCCTCATCCAGGGTAGAAAACACCTTGTTCAAAGTGTTCACGGCCTGCATGGCGTCTTGGATGTTGTTAGAACCGCCGTCATAGACATTGAGCACCTCAATGAAAATTACAGATACCTCCTCGAAACTCTGGCAGACTTGCTCCTGGCTAAGACGCATTCGCTCTGCAATGGGTCGGGGGATCATGGAATAGAGCAGCTCATCCCCCTGGCGTTTCCAGGAATCGGCCAGCTCCAACGACTTCTCCAGCTCGTCGGAGCGCTGCTCCTCCTTCTCGAACATGATCTCCAGCTTGGAGCAGTGCTGCCATCCGGCCATAACCAGCTCCCGACTCAGGCCGTGAGGATTTAGATCGTTCAAATAAAGACCAATGCCATGGAGCTCGTCCAGATTCTCTATCAACGGACTGCAGAGGAATATTAGAGAGTCCACGTCCTTTATATAAAACATCTGACCTTTCAGCAAAATGGAACGCAAGCCCTGAGATGACCGACGCTCACCAGTGGCTGGGTCAATCTCATCCTCTCCTGCGGCTTCCTCGGCATCACCCAAATGGGCGTCATTGAACTCCTTGGCCTTGGCCAGGGCCATGGTCTGCGCCTCGTTTAGATCCATCTCGTCATAGTTCTCAAAGTCCATATTTAGCACAGCATCATAAGCAGCTCGGTTGTGCCCTGTACGGATGAGCTCAAACTCGAAAAGCACAGCCCGCATCTGGATGAGGGTCTCCCAGTCAATTGCGGTGTCTTTGGGACGGCGGCAGTGGAACAGGTTCATGACATGGGTGCCAATGAATCCCTTTGGATTGGCCCCAGGATTGTGCATGATCCAAGTCTCCACGATCTTTTCGCCGGCATGCGTGATCTTCATGTCGTGGTTCAGCACGAAAGTGAAGGGAAACAGGTCCAGAAAGACGTTTAGGTTCACGGTGGGCATCTTAAGCTGAGAGGGATGGGCCTCCGTATTGACTCGCTTGTTCATATACTCTCGGTTGTCGAAGTCCAGCCGATACTTGACGATTACCGTCAGCGGACCTTCGGTAAGCCTGATGGGACCCGCTGTGCCTCCGGTGATGTCGTTCTGGCTCTCAATGACATAGGCCTTGATCCCCAGACCATAGAACTCTCGGGCTACTTCCGTCATCTGGCCAATTAAATATTTTGACATGCCAGTGCGACTGCTTCGGTAAAGGATAACGGCCCCGTCGTCGTCCATACTGGTCAGCTGCATGCTGGGCGACTTCATCTTGGGATAGGTGAAGCGCATTATCAAATGAATATTGTCGATGGACTGCAGGAAGTCGCAAAAATAGCGACCTGTTGAGCGGATCATCTTGTCGTAGCCAAAGTTGCTGAAAAAGCGCACGAAACATTTTCCGAAGAAATTCATGCAGAAGTCGAAGGACTCGCCTGTGCAAGCCGACAGAGCCTCGGCAATGTCCGGCATCAGCTTGTCGGGGTAAATTTGGTGCGTCTTGAAGCTGTTGTGCTTGCAGTCAATTATGTGGCATACTTTTTTCCAAATCTCCACGCCGTACTCCTCTTGCACATAGTGCTGGACACTCTCATAGAGCATTCCATACATAATGACAAATGTTGAATAAGCTTTAGACTGCGGTTAGCTGAAAAAAATAATCGTTTAAACTCATAAATTTAATTAACACCACCTAAGAACGTTTACATACATAAACAATAAACTTGTAATACATAAAGGGATAAATTAATTGTCTTTATAAGGGATGAGATTCCTCACCAACTTAACCAAAATATAGGGTAATTTTACCTATATAACATTCGAACCAAAATGATACAGACTTTTGAAATAAATTATGCAATTATTTATTACGATATCAATGACTTAGAAGGAAAACGTGTAGTAGAGTATTTATGGAAATCAATTGTTTTTAAACCGCATATTAATTTTTTTTTTTTAATTTAAAAATTCCTTGAAATTTTGAAAGTACAATTTTTCAATAAATTAATCAAATATCTGTAAGATGTTCATACTAACTTGTCTAACTTGTCACATTAAGTGTCAGAGGGACTTAATAGTCATTAAATCAATAATAAGACTTTAACAATAAGAAAAGTTTATCTGTGTCAATCTTCTAGCAAAGTACCAAAGTTGTACAACTTTTTCAAATAGTAACGTATACGATTTGTATTTTTATTATCCAAGTATCCGCCAGTTTTGGTTGATATTATTCTTATTTAACTTTTATCTGTTACAATTAATACTTGCGCAATTATTAAAATAACAAAACAAATATTATCTCCGGAATAATACAGAAGCTTAGCTTAAATCTCGACTTAACTGCCTGAAGGCTAAGGGCTTAATATATATATAAAATTATCTTTTTACTGAACTCTACTATTTTTTTTAACCTATAGGATATAGTATTCCGCTACAAATTTAGTCGGCAAAGGAACTTTTCCTTATCGACTTTATTTAAATATTTGTATACCCTTGCAGAGGGTATTATAATTTTGACCAGAAGTTTATAACGCAGTGAAGGAGACATTTCCGACCCTATAAAGTATATATATTCTTGATCAGCATCACCAGCCAAGTCGATCTAGCCATGTCCGTTTGTCTGTCCGTCTAGCTATTTAAAGCTATCGGGCCGAAACTTTGCACCGACCAATCTTCAATCTGTTGCAGGTAGTATATAAATCGGAACGGCCCGAATCGGAACACTACATCACATAGCTGCCATGGGAACGATTGAGAAAAAGTGCCATAAATTCGCTATTTTTCAAGATAATTTATTTATTTTTTACGGAAACTCTTTTTAAACTCCATTTTAACATATTCTGAAAGTTTCATCAAAATCGAACCACTATATCCCATAGCTGCCATAGGAAATTTAGGGAGAATGAGCATAACTCTGGTGTTTTTCAAGACAATTAATTCATTCTTGAGAAATACAGTTTTCGTAGACATTAATGCCGTTTTAGAAAATTAAAAACCAAAAATTGGATCACTGTATCCTATAGTAGCAATACAACCGATCGATCGGCTTGAAGGCAACTGGTCTGCAAGGGTATTCTAAGCTTCGGGTATCGAAGCTAGCCTTCCTTTCTTGTTAATAATTCATTCTCTTGGCTCAGAACACCAATGCTATTAAACTGTTGACTTGTATCTCTTTAAAAACACACGCTTTGCAAGCCCACCCACAGAACGGGTTCGATTACTTTTTATTCTTTGTTCGATTTAATTTCATTAATGCTTCCTTTGAAATTTATTCCGGGGCAAAAGACCTTATTGATTAATAGTTCCCGCAAATTCCATTAATTGTCGCAATCACTGGGCCATATGCTCTTTGCAGTTCCCAAAGGAGTTCACACACGAGACACATTTTCCATTGTATACAGTTCGTTCTTCGCTCCCGATGTTCTTACTGTAATTTTTTTTATTTTTTGCTCACTGTTGTCGGATGCTCTTGGATGCCATGATTTCGTTAATATGTGTGGATGTTCTGCAGCTCGCACTTCTGGTACGAATGGAATGTCTTGCGTTGGTGGCTGGGTCTTTTATAGTCGCCTGGTTCTTCTTTGCACTCCCTTCCCTATCCTATCACCACCCCATGCTAACCAGATCCCTTACTACAGGACCTTACTTGGAGCCCTTCTTAGCAGTGTTACATTTCATGTCATTGCTCCTTGTTGAAGCGAATTGACGGTTACTTTTCGATAAAGTATCAAAAAATGAAATAATTTTCCTCGTCCTTTTTATGGCTTTTATAACCATAACTC
The DNA here is from genome assembly GCA_021224005.1 of Drosophila setifemur. Lineage (NCBI taxonomy): Eukaryota > Metazoa > Arthropoda > Insecta > Diptera > Drosophilidae > Drosophila > Drosophila setifemur. Next base: position 1,809,598 of record JAJJHY010010948.1, on the reverse strand, counting down.
ACACGCACAAGTCCAGGGTGTCCTGTGGATAGAGTTGGTCACCTAAATCTCAATGGAGGGATATATTGCTTTAACGAAGCTTCGACATTTTCCGTGAACTCTTCTCTTTTCCATTTTGTTTTGGGATTCATTGGTTTGAATTTCACCACAATTTACATTTACTTTTAAGAGGATTTAAAAATTCCTGAGCATTAATCCTGGAGGACACATAAAAACACCTGCACAGACACAAAAGTGTTGTAATTTTAATGGGCCTGCTAAAAAGGTAATGATAACGGCTGAACAAATAGAGGTTGGTACAACCATTTTGCACCCTCTGCCGGCTTTGCAAGACGAACGTAAACGAGGCAAGGTATTTAATTAGTGCTCCGCCCCCTCCGGCCAACAAAATTGCTTGGGCCACGTGCAGGGAGGGCGTTGACATCTCACTTGTGGCTTGTGCTGCCGGTGGTAGACAATAGACTTAGGGTACAAACTTTCAAGCCTCCTCATCGTCTGATCGGCCGACACGCAATTGTGGTATAAAAGTAGTAAAATACGCCAAACGATATAAATGATAAAAACATTTGATTGATGAGGCGGGAGGAATTAAGACAACTGCAATCGTCTAAGCAGGCTCTGTACAATTTAAATGAAAAAACGATGAACGTCCTTACAGACACAAATTAGAAGGCTAATAGCATTCGGTTTTACCTTTCAAGTTTTAAAGTTGTTGTTTGTTTTCTTAAAAAATCCAAGTGGCTTTTAATCCAATTATTAACACCGACCTCTGTTACTTCATCACTGGACAAAATTATTTATTAAAATTGATACATTTTATATATAATAGAAAAACAGAAAAGAATTCATGGGCCCAAATTTCATAGTTGTTGTTAATTGTTCAAAAAAGGTCATTACCAAATTTATACCATTATATTAAATAAGTACAGTTCATTTCGAAAATTGTATGATATTTTGTGACAATAGCAAAGGCATGATTTTTTTTTATTTTTTAAAGATAATTAAACTGATTTACGCTATTTAAGCTTTGGATATATTAGTCAAATTTTTGGAGAACTTGACACGATTTGGATCGTCTAGATTTAAAAATGTTAAGAAAATTGTTTAATTGCCAAAAATTTGCCGACCTATGAAAATAAATAAATTAAAGTCTATATGGACTTGCGGTGTAGAACTGTTTTGCACTACAAATTAATATTATTTCGTTAAAGATACCAAATGAATAAAATTTGATTGGCTTTGAAATATTTTAAATCCTTTATTGCCATCTTCGGATACGAAGATATTACAAATCCTTAAAAATTGTATTCCGCCTGTTTATATTGATTTAGACAAACTTGACTTACTTAAAATATTTTCAATGGAAACTATTAATAAATCGCTTTTCAAATAGAAACTCCATTTGGTGCATTTTGGAATTAAACACAAATATATCAAAGTCCAGCTGCATGCTCTATTTGCCAAGGCCGACCTTATTGAAGAGCTTATCCTTGACGATCTGGGCCATTAGGCCATGTATCAGTTCGATGGTGGAACGGCTGCAATCGCGCGTGGCCTTGGACAGCTTATCCTCGGAACGCTTCTCGTTGACGTCGGTCCCTGTGGAGTACAGATCTTGAAGTTATATGCACGAATTTTGGTTTTGCAAGTCAAGTACCGCGACCTAAAAAGTTCTCACTCTGCTCCAGCTTCTCGGACAGGTCCATAATCTGACCAGTGGTGTACTCAGTGTTGGTGAGCAACCCAGAGCTCCCGAGCGTGTTCACCCAGTATTTGTTCCACAGCGAGTCGAGGAGCTTGCGGTCCAGGGCCGACTTAAAATAACTGATCTCCAGTGGGTAGTACTGCTTGCAGTGTACACCGAAGTCTTCGATTTTATTTAGCGGGATTGTCTGATATTCCGACGGTTCCTCATTGGGTGGCTTGTAACCCTTGGGATATGTGCGGAAAGCGCCCAGGCAGACTTTACCGGCGGAGACAGTGCGCACAGGATCCACAACGATGGCCACGAACGGTTCCTGGTACGTCTGGTTGAGCATTTGCGTGGAGACGTCGATGCCGGACAACCAACAACCGTAGCCGGGATGGCTGTGGTACCAGCCCACTGCGTGCTCCATGCGTCCAACCTCCTTAGCGGCCTCCATGTAGGCGGTCATGTACTCGTATGCCTGTGCCTGGGCGTTGACGCGCGTTTCAGTTCCCTCCACAGGCAAAGCGAATGCATCCATGACAATCTGTTAGAAACCTTTCTTGAGCAGCAGAATTCTCCACATCTCCTCCGACCACTCACCATGGTGTTGTCCTCCACTTTTCCCAGCATCAGGCCCATCACCTCCAGCGTTCCACCCGAGCGGGCGTGCATTACCATCTTAAGTAGCGCCAGGGCCGAGATCTTGATGTCCTTAAAGAAGTGAGGGTCCTTCTCCCAGGGCTTCGCATCAATTATCTGACGCTGCTGCTCCGCGTCATAGCGGAAGATTTCGTCGCAACTGGGCAATGTCTGGATGTTGTTCTCCAGCTCCCATGTCTTCTGTGCTGCATCAGTGTCCATTCTGGGTATAATTTGTAAATATTTGCTGTCTTTTGTTGCAAATATTGCTTTATTCCGGTCCTACGAATGGAACTACCAGCTGTCAAACCACCGGTCGCTCTATCGATAACTAAATCCGAATCAGATAAAGTGACGTTTACACCAGCTTTTGGTTTTAAAATTATTTGGCCATTTGCTTTTCATTTTATACAAAGTAGAAAAACAAATATTTTCTAAAATTCGTATTTATTTTTGTATTATATTAATAAA
>JAJJHY010010948.1:1755475-1806783 GCA_021224005.1 Drosophila setifemur | reverse complement strand
AAAATATATTGTGCTAAATTAAAGCAAGAAAGAAAAATTCATAAAGGCAAAATGTATTGTAGGTTTATTTTTGGTTTTTAATATATGTAAAGATATTTAATTTATTTTAAATATACTTGCAGATATTTCGATATCGATAGTTAAAACTGTGCAATTCCTATCGCCACGCAACGATAGGGCTGCTCCCGCGCCATATAATTTGAATGTAACGCCTGCAGTGGTGCGTTTAAAGCAAGTTGGCAGTTCGGACTTGCGCGTCCATTGCAAAAAAAATTCCTGCACTACCGCTTAGAGTTTTCTGTAAAATTAGACGACGCCGATAAGCTCGTAGTGCTGGCGAAATAAACGCTGTGCGTTGAACGTACGACATAAGAGAAAAGTAAAAAGTTAGACGGTGTAGTGTTTACCACTCGAGAAGCCCAAGACTTGGTTTGCTTGGCTTTGCGACCTTTTTTCGTTTTCGCTTCGGTGTTCGTCTTTCAGAGTTTTCGGCTTCCCCGCACCCAAGCCGCAGCTGCGCCGCTTGGCTGGCAAAATGTCCCTCGATGGCGCCCGGCTGCGCTACGTGGACGAGAACGGCGAAACCGTGGTGGTGCCCGCCAAGGGGCGTACCTTCCAGATCGGCGCCTACCTCAACTGCGATCTGGTCCTGGGCGGAGCGCTGGGGGAGCGGCTGATCTGCGAGATACAGCGCGACCCCTTTGGAAGGGTGAGTACCAGCAGCATTGATATCTCGCCGTATCGATCTAAACAGAGTTAGTATCTCTTAGGTCTACCTCTACAACAAGTCGATTGGCGAGCCCATCCACTTGGACGACAAGCCCATCCTCCAGGGCAAACGACAGCTGCTGCACGGCGGTCGAATAAAAATCCTAGACCATATCTACACCTGGGAATTCCCCAAAAACGTCGAGGTCGAGGATGCGCTGTCCACACCGGAGCGCCAGACATCCGTTGATCAGGCCTCCAACTCCTGTCCCTCTCTGAAGGTAAGTGTGTATGAGTCAACTCCTGCAAGTACAGTACCTTGAATCTTCTCCTTTTTTGTTACAGTCCCACCGTCTGCAGATTGACAAGCGACTGACCGTACATAAGTAAGTGAAGCAGCAGGGAGGCAGAAGCCTGTCCATGTAGCCGCCAACCCCTAAAATGCCTTTTGTGCGAAAAAAAAAAAACCGCGATAAAAAAATAAAAGAAGGCCCGCTTTGGGTCCATAAGATTGGAATATCCTTGCAGACCAATGGTTTTTTAACAGCTCTATTACAGTTATAGGATGAAGTGGTCTGATTTTATTTTCCGAATCGGCTTTAATTTGTATGGCTGCTATAGAATTTTAATGAGGGCAAGGTTGTCATTAGGCAATCATTTCTTAAAAATTGTAAAGTTGTTTTTTTACATATTCCTCATCGTTCCAATGGCAGCTATGTGAATTAGGGTTCCGATAAACGCATTTCCGACTTCTATACTACCTGCAACAGAAATAAGGGTCTGTGCTAACGTACAGCCCACTAGTTTAAAAACTCCCTCTACATGGGTATAAAAATCACTGTCGGAAACACATTTTTAGCATGGTTGCCTAGCCGGTTAATTTATATTATTTCTGTATTCTTTGCAGCTTTCACTACAGCATCAACTCCGATGATGAGGGTAACACCTCTGTCGAGTCTAGAGACCAGGACGTGTCTCTCGCAGAGCTCGACCAAAGTCTGAACTTTTCCACTCCGCCGAGCACGGAGCAGTCGTCCTGCGAAACACCCAAGGTAGACCTCCTAGAGGCAACACAGAACAAGGAGAACACCGCCACACCCCCGGCCTGTCACAAAAAGCTGCTTAAACTATGCGCCCTATCCGACGTGGTCATAACATCCTTTTCGCCGCGTGAAACCGGCGTCAAGATAGAAAAGTCCTTCACGTGCGTGCGCAAGCCTGCTACCGCGACCATGTCTACGCCCAAAAGCGTCTACAGCACCCCGAAGGGTGTGCTTTCCGAGCTGAACGACGACAGCTGCAGTCGCGACCTGGTTGACTTCAGTACGCCGTCCACCTCGAAAAAGGCCGTTCGCGAGTCGTCTATGTATCTTATCGACCTGACTACGCCAACGAAGATGCGTCCAACGCTTAGGCAGCTGCCCACCCCCATTTCCGTGGAGAGTACAGACGAGTCCTCTGATGCTTCGCCTCTTGTTATTGATATAACCAAGACAACAACGCCGCCACCTCCAGCCCAGTCCAAATCGAAAACGTCTCGCCAATTGACCGGAACCCCAGCTGGGACGCCCAAGCGTACACCTCAATCCCTTATGAAGCGGGCGCTGCTCACGAGCACCAAGAAGCAAATCGCTGCCAACCGGATGGATTCCACAGGCACTCCCGTGGCCCCACCAAAGCGTCCGTCGCTGCTGGAGGCGCGTCGGCAATGCCTAACTACGCCCCGCCGCCTGCCCTTCCACCCGCATCGCCGGACACCCGTGCACCGGGCCGATGAGGCGAACAGGGATAAAGCGCCCAAAACCTCGCCCCGCAAAAGGAAGACCCTGACTCTGGACACGCCCCGGGAAAATAAGCTATCCCAGCTGCGGAAGAGTCTTGCAGCGGCCAAGCGCAGTCCCGGCGTGGACAAGAGCAACAAGCTAGTAGCAAAAGCACGCCGCTCCCTTAACTCCCCCAAGCTGGGATCGCCCAAACCAGAGTCGCCTCGACAGCAAAAAGTTTACTGCATGCCACTAAATAAGTGCTCCACTCCGGAGAAACCAGACGACAGCACAGATGAGTTAAGCCGCACCTTTACCATATTGGATGAGGATGAGGGAGAAAACCAGACAAAGGCAGTATCTATGATAGAAGCTGTTGCTGATCTGGTTACCGATGGGCCGCAGAGTAGCTCGTCTTTTGCAGATGTTTCACACCTTCTTGAAAAGGATATGCCTATTTCTGAGTGTATGGAAAGTTCACTAGCAAGTAAAGTGGAATCAAAAGAGGAAACAGGCCCAGATGCAAATGAGAGTGAAACAAAAGAGGAATATGTTAAGGAGAAGGCAAAGTCCATCGAAGATCTCTGCGAGGGTCAAGAAAGTTCATCAGATTTCCTTGTTGATGTTCTTTTTCAATCAAATGCTAATAAAATGGGGGACGAATCCCCTAATCAATCTAAAACAAATATCCCCGACATGGAAAGTCCAAATGAAATCGAAGAAAAATATGCAAATATACCCAGTTCACCAATCGAAGAACAGACAGAAGCTGTTGTAGAGGAAAGCATTTGTGAAGAGATTACTGCAAACATTCCTGATGCGGGTAGGCGTTTAAAAATTGTACAAAAAAATGTTTATTAACAATCCCATTTTCTTCAGAAGTCATCGTTACCAAGTCTGTGGAAGTGATTGACGACGCCATTTGCGAGGAGGTGCCCGCTGAGATAAAAAAAAGCAATGAAACAAATTTGGAAGGTTAGTCCTTACCTCTAGTCCTTGAGAAACTCTTACACAATTTCCCTTTATCTCAGCCGAGGAAGCCTCCCAAGAGAAGAAAATTAAAACTCCCAGCATGCAGACCCCCATCCGGAGGAGTTCCCGGTGCCTATCTGTTGACCAGAGAGCGAAGGACAAGACACCTAGGCGCAGCTTGCGGCGAGCCTCAATGGAGGCGACCAAAAATTCAGCAAAGGTTGAATCTACTAAGAAGCCCGTAAGGCGCGCCTCCTGCTCATCGGTAGGAAGTCAAGAAATATCTACGCCACGTCGCAAGACCAGTTTAACGGAGGCAATGCCCGCGCCATCGCGTCAATCTTCACGATTAATAAACACACCCAAACGCGCTCATAAAATGGATGAGTCTGTTGGCGATATGGGCGTCATTGTGGAGGAACCTTGCAATGAAGATGGTGAGTTCAGACTTAAGACTACACTTCATGTGTTTCCATTTTTGTTTAACAAAAACAAAATTTTACGAAGACTAACCAACATTTGTCGATCGATAAAATTGGCCTGAATTTTTTTTGTTGTGAACCAATAATAAATTAAATTAGGAATAAACCGACTTAATCCTTTATTTAAACGCAATCGATATTATTTTATGTGCAAACAAAAACCATATATATGTTTTCAAACTTGTTCTTTTTAGTGGGAAAGTCGGCAACCCTTGATGACGAGGATTATGGCAATGAGCTTCCTACCGAAGAGGAGGACAAGGTTGATTACCTCGGCCTGAGGGATCTTATGAAAACGCCCAAGAGCTGCAGCACTCCGCGGTTCAAGGGACTGAGGGAAATGATGCGCACACCGAAAATTCCCGCCTCACCTATTTTGGACAACATCGATGAGCTGCTTGAGCACTCTGCTGGCAGTACACCCCATCACAAGAGCAGAAGCGTTACAGTGTCCCGTGTGGAGGTGAATGAAGGCAAGGCGCTGGATAGGATTCTGAAGACTCCCAGTGCAAGAAACATCATGGTGCCCAATGATCCTGCAAGTGCCGTACTTAAATATCGCACAGATTCCCTGACGGCGACCACAGAATACAATCTGAGCATGGGGAACACTACGCTGCATCTTGACAAGATCTTTGACGATGTGCCCGGCGATTCCGAGGATACCGAAACAGAGATTAATGTAACAGCGGTCAGCACGGCGTCAGGCGTGGATCCTTTGGGCTCTTCAAAGCGAAACGAGTCCGTCTCATCAGAGGTTCTGATGAGTGTCGATGCGTCCCGCAAGGATAGTTTCTCCATCAAGGATCCCTTAACCAGCACTACCTATAAGGCCGCCCTACAAACTGACCTCGAGCTTAGCTCCTTTAACAAGGAAGGAGACACCTGCCGGCCAGTTTCGCCGAACGAACACGAAATGAGCGGAATCCAGCTACTGGACCAGACCTCAGAGTCGATGTTCTCAGAGCCGCTGATAGTGTCGGCGTCGGTTGTGGAGTCCTGCGACGACACCATAGACGAGACCAAAGTTTCGGGTAAGACCATTCTGTTGGCGGATGTCGAAGATCGATCCGATACAGACTCAAATGTGGGGCTGATGGAGCCGTTGGTATTGAGCGATGAGGAAGAACAATCGATAGCATATGAACTTGAGGAATCCTCCACTCAAGAAGACTATACAAAGGATATTACACTCGACTCTAAAGGCAGTGATAAACCCTTGTCTGATGATGACAAATCTCTGGTTGAGGTTTCGTTAATTGAGGTCGATGATAGTGCATTAGAAGACAGCAAGAACGCAACCAAATCCAGGGAAGAATCAATCCAAGGTGAAAAATCATTGGTAATTGAGCTCGATGGTTCAAGCGACACTGAAGTTTCAGCAAAGGAAACCACCGAATCGGATTCTCATAAAATAAAAACTTCTCCTTCGACCTCTACTTTAACAAGTTATGTGCCAAAGGAAATGGCCACTGAAGGACTGGACGCTGATGAGCAGAAGACTAAAGCCTTGACTTCAATATCATCCGCAGATCAGGCCCCTGCATTCTTAGAGATAGCCTTATTTGTCAAAACAGTGGCTGATACATCGGCAAATCAAGAACCAATTATTGAAGACAATAGCAGCCCGGTAAACACAATTCCTGAGACGGCACTCTTGGCCAAGGAAAGTTTAGCTATCGAGGAAGGCGCCAACGATCCAACACAAGAAAAGGCTGCATTGGAATCTTCAATTGCCGGCACAAAATCACAAGAAAGGTTATTTGAAGATCAGCATTTAAGCAAAACTCCGGAAGAGCACTCAGTTTCGAAAATGCTGAATGAAACATCTAAAGATGCGGACCTGCAACCCAAAGAAAATAATATTACCCAAGATGCTTCAGAAGGTGTTACTTATTTTTCCACACTCAGCGAAGGACCGTCTGCAAATATGCTGAGCATTGACCAGGAAGTCAAAGCTGAAGCTTCTCAGCGAAATGCGATGGATGCTAGGTCTTTATCATGTGCAGATAAAAATGATGACGAAGTGATTCAGATAAACGCATTTGTCATCGATGAAATGCCTGAAAAAGTAACTACCACGGATTTAGAGTCTTCATCTTCTCTAGATGTTGCAATCGCCAATAAGATGCAAGATGAGGTGACTGAGCTGAACGATGCGTCCATTAATGAAATGCAAGAAACAATGCTTCCCAAAGTCCCGGAAGCGGAGGTAACATTAGCTGAACCCCACGAAACATCAAGCGATGAAGGTATTCAACAATCTCCGATAGATACAGAGGCTTCATCTTTTCTAGATGTTGCAATCGCCAACAATATTGAAGATGAGGTGATTCAGCTGGACGATGCGTCCATCGATAAAATGCCAGAAAAAATACTTCCCAAAGACCCGGAAGCGCAACTAGGTAAAGATACTAAACCCCACGAAACATCATGCGATGAAGGTACCCAACAAGCTCCGATAGATGCAGAGTCTTTATCTTCTCTAGATGTTGCAATCGCCAACAAAATTGAAGATGAGGTGATTCAACTGGACGATGCGTCCATTGATGAAATTTCACCCAACGAAACATCAATCGATGAAGGTATTCAACAAGCTCCGATAAATGAGGTGATTCAGATGGACGGATCAAGCATCGATGAAATGCCAGAAAGAATTCACAAAGACCAGGAAGTGCAGGAAACTTCAGAAACTTCCCTCAAGGAAAATTCAAACGGTGATCCAATTCAGCAAACTTTTGTGGATGCAGAATCGTCATCTTCCGGAGAAGTATCCATCGCCGTTAAAATTGTTAAAGAGATTCCGATTAAGATTCATACATTAAACCCCGATGAAACTTTATCTTCTAAGGACCAGGAAACGAAGGTTGAAGAGACTCCCCTCCAAGAAAAATCAGACGATGATGCTATTGAACAAACTGTGTCGGACGTAAATTTATCATCTTCCAGAGAAGTTCCAATTGTCGACGAAATTGCTGGAGGGGTAATTGAGTTGGATGCTTCAAGCATCATTGAAACTGCGAGTGATACCTCGGGTATTGATGAATTGTCTGAAATAACACCTCCAAAAGAAAGGTCGTTTGCTAGGGATATTATCCAAGATCAGCTTGAAGATATATCTTCGATGGACAAAAAAGCATTTGAAACTAAGGAATATATTGCCCAGGAAGTCGAAGCTGAAACATCAGATGCTGAAGCTAACAAGCAACATTCATTGGATGCGGAGTCATCGCCGCCCAAAAAGGCTCTATTTGCTAAACAACTTGAAGATGAGGTGATTCAGTTGGATGAATCGAGCACCGAAATAAACCCTGATACAATACCCCACAAAGAACAGCAAGCGCAGTTTTTATCATCTAAAGTTACTGTTGCATCTGAAGTTACTTCCCTTCAAGTAACATCAGATGGAGAAGCTATTCAACAAACTCAGCAAGAAGCATCATCATCTGAAAACGTTGCAATTACTGATAATGCAATATGTTCTCTCCTCGAAGATAAATTCGACAATGAAGCTATTCAGACAAATCTGTTGAATTCCGAATCATCATCTTCCGAAGTCGTCATCGGCGAAAAAATTGAAGATGATGTAAAACAGCTGGATGCATCAAAAATCGATGAAATGCAGGAGAAAGAACCTCCAAAGGACCAGAAAGCGCAGGTGCCAGCTGGAGAAGTTATTTCTCTCCAAGAACCTTTAGGTCCAATGGATGCAGAGCCATCATCTTCTGAAAACGTTGCAATCCCCAATATAGTTGATAAAGTTCATAATGACATTCAGCTGGATGAAATTTCTAAAGCTGTGTTTCCCAATGCAAAATCAGGAGCTATTGAAGAAGCAACTGAAGGCAAAGATGCTTCCGAAGTTTCAATTTCTGATCACACTATTCAAAAAGAAAGACTTTCTGAACAGGAACTGATCGACGGACGGAAACCGGAGATGTTATCTCCCCTCCATAATAAATCGGATGTTGAAGCTGCTCAAGAAACTCCACGGCATGCAGATTCTCCAGTTGAAAAACCTGCCTCAGAGCTCGGCGCACAAAGGGAAACTAGTTTCACAGAAGTTAATGCCACTAAAATCGAATCTCTGGAAGTTTTGGAAAAATCGGATAGTGATGAGCCGCTGACGGATTCGTCGGTATCTGGAGTCTTTAAAAAGTTAACCAACAAAATGGAAGAGTACCCGGAAGATATTGCTAAACTAAACCAAAAATCGGAAGGGACCCAAAATGTTTTAACCTCCAATGCCTCGAAAGTGTTGGGAGGAGGGACGGACCCTTCTTCAGAAGCCGAAGAGATTTCTGACTCTGAAGAAATTGCCAAGGAATCTGGCATTGAGATAAAATCGGTATCTGGTGCGTTTGACACATCACAGAAAGCCGAAGACATCCATACCGAGCAATCCGAAACGGCAGAAGAAATCGCAGAACCTTTTGAGCACTTAGAAGGCACAAGTCAAATTTCGAAATCGCCTCCTGATACTCCAAATTTATTAAGAGACGATGTTCAAAATGTAGTCCAACCTGAGGAAGAGAAGCTATCCCAAAGGCAAAATAAAATCGAGGATTTTGAACAAACATCAGAGCATCACAAGGTTAAGCAGCATCACAGCGAAAATTATACTACCCAAGCAACTGCTGCTATAGCAGAAGTCGTGGAAAATGAGCCAGTTGCTGAGCAAAAGGTTGAGGATCACCTTCGCGGAATAAAGTTGCTCCCAGTTGCCATTAAGTTATTAGATGATGTGATTGAAATTGATGATTCAAGTTGTAGCTCCCACGAAACTGAGAACCCTAAACTACCAGTTGAAGTAATTTCAGATGAACTTCCTAAACATTGCACTGCCATTGTTGAGAAGGATTCGTTTGTATCAGAAAAAGATTCTTTCGTCGCCACGAAAATCCAGAAAGCTGCCTTAGATGATCCCGAAAACCTCACGATCGCTATTGAAAACGAACCTGCCGTGAATGTATCTAGCCCTGCCAAGGAAATAGGAACCATAGATGAAAAACCGAAAAAAATTGATGTACAGAAAGTTAGCACGGAAATTCAAGAATTAGATAAGCCATCTTCAGAACCAGCGCTTTCCTCAAAGCAAGAGAAAATTAAGTCAATCCGCCTTGGCCGGAAGCCTTCGACTCACGAAGCAGAATCTGAGGCTGTTGATTTGGGTAGGCCAAAAAGGCGAGGCCGGCCGCCATCTACTGAGGTTATTGCATTTGAGGAGCACCCAAGCGGTCATCAAGAGAAGGAGGATGTTCAGGAGAGGCCGAGGCGACGAGGCCAAAAAGCTTCCACGGAGGTTGAGAAGCAGATCCAAGGAGAAGTCATAGCGATACCACGAAGACGAGGCCGGAAACCATCCTCAGATGTTGAAATCAATATAAAGGACATGCCTACCCAAAAAGAGGCCCAGGGCGAGCCCAAAGCTGGAGAAGCACAGGACCTCTTTGTGGAAAAGGAGCCTGTACCCTCCACCTTCGATGATAAAATGGAGTCCGAGGGGGAACCAAGAAAAAAGGTGGACACCATAACTCACAAAGATAAGCCTGAAAGAAGGAGCCGCAAGGCATCAGCGGAGGAAACAGATGGCATCACAAGTAAAAAACCAAAGCCTGCGATCATCCTCGAAGTGATTGATGAAACTGAAACTCCATCGGAAAACCAAAATAAAATCGGTGACCATGAAGTGCAAGCTCCCAAATCCACAGATGCATTGGATGTAGGAAAGGAAGAGGAAATAAATTCAAAAGCCAAGGCCAAACCAATCCCTGAAAAGCCAAAGAGGAGATTACGAAAAGCTTCAGCCGAGGAAAAGGAAAGCACGGAAGATAACAAATCAAATCCAGAAGACACCTTGCAGACCATTACAGAGGTCATCTCTGTGCCCGACTTCTCTGCCCCTCCTCAAAAGCGGATGCGCAAATCCTTAGAGTCGCAGGAAGATGAGCTCAAGGAGGAACACGCAGAAACTCGCGTGGAAAGAACGAGGCGACGTGGACGTAAACCGTCGGCAGATGTAGCTGGCGCAATTAATGATAATAATCTTTTAAAGAAAGACTCTGAAAAATCAACGATGGAGCAGCCACAGGCCCCCATTCAAGAGGATAAAACCCACCACCTTAAGCAAGAGAATCCCCTTAAACGAACTCGCAAATCATCGGAGTTCGTGCCATCAGAGGCACTGGAGTCGGTTAAAGAAGATTATATTGAAAAACCCAAGCGGCGTGAGCGCAAGCCATCAGTGGATGTCGAACCCATAGCCCTTGAAGTTGTGGATAAGCCGAGCCGCAGGGGAAGGACACCAGCGGGAAATGATAAGCAGACCGTACTCGAGGAGAAGCATGGAGTAAATGCTCTTCAACCCGAAAAGAAGACACGTCGCAATGCCCGCAAGGCCTCCGCTGAACCTGTTAAAGAAGACCATTCGGCTGAGAAAGAGCACTTGCTGCAGATCGATGAGGAAGGAAGTTTTAAGCCAGAACCAGAAATTGAGGAACAAAATCCGGTACTAGACGAGGAGCCAAAGATGCGGCGAAGAGGTCGCAAACCCACGGCAGAGACTGTGGAGATGCCAACTAAGGAAGCTTTAGAGCATGCCATGCTTCCGCGTCGGCGCTTACGTAAGGCTACAGATGACGAAATCCCCGCAACCTCCCTAGCGGTGGAGTCGAATGTGGAAAAGTCCAAGGAGGTCGAGCCCATAAGGGAAGAATCCAAAGAGGAGGTGCCCCAGCAGGATGAGGTGCCTGCGCAGCCACATCCCGAATTAAAACAAACGCGACGGGGTCGGAAGCCAAGCGAAGATGTGGACGCGAAGAAGCCCACGCGACGTGTACGCAAGGCGGCGGCGAATTTAGAGGAGTCAACACCTGTGGCCAAGAAGACGACCACCCGGCGTGGACGCAAGGTAGATGTCGACGAGGATGCTCTGGAGAAGCAAATTATCCTAGAGGACCTGCCCACTGATAGCGTGGCGGCCGTTGTAATCTCCAAGGGGATCACCTCTCCAGGGAAAGCGATCCAAGAAGATGTAACCAGAGGCCAGGAGGTAGTGATCTTGACCTCCTCGCCCTCGACACAAACCGAGGATGAGTTGACGCCGCGACGCCGAGAGGGACGCAACTTACCGCGCAAAAACTATGATGAAACCTCAGACGAAGACAAGCCCAGCTCCGCGACACGCAGGGCTCGCAAGCCGGCAGCTATCAAGGTGCTTCTACTATCAGACGCCCTTCCAGTAACGCCGCAACAGAAGCAACTGCCTGTCGAGGAACCCATTACACCGCTAAACACGGTAGCCCTAGTGGAAACCACGACCTCACAACGCCGCGAGGGACGCAACCTGCCACGCAAGAACTACACAGAGGCACCCGACGAGGATAAGCCCAGTTCGTCCCGCGCTCGCCGTCTTCGCAATCCGACGGCCAAGGCGCTGGAGATGATCGTGAACTCTGCGACACGGTCAGGCACTCCCAAGAGGCGTAGGGGCAAGGCGGTGGATGATGACGAGCCTATGGTAAAGAAGTCGACCGCGGAGGCAGCAGATCAACCCCAAGCCATGGATGAGGATCCAGTGCCTACACCAGGCAAGGGCCGTAATGCTAGACGAAAGGCCGATGAAATAACCGTGACGGAGACGAAACAAACCAAGACAAACGCTCGCGCAACATCTCGGAAGGCCAAAGTTGAGGCGGGGCTAGCAAAGCAGCCTCCCTCTAAGAAGGCCCGGGGCGGATCGCGTGCCAAGTCCCCAGCGGCTGCGCGGGGGGGGTCGGCCACTGACCCGGAAGAAGAGCCGGCAAAGAAGCCCGCCGCCCGCAGTCGCGCACGCTTGGCCAAAGCAGCTCCAATTGTTGGAGATTCCGAGCAACTCGCTCTGGAACCGGAGGTTGAAGCTTCATCCTCGACGGGAGCGCGCGGTGGACGAGCCAGGAAGGTCCATTTCGAGATGACGCTGGCTCCAGCGGAGGCAGCGAGCAGTGAGCATGCGCCCAAGCGGGCCACACGCTCGCGACGGAAGTAGGAAATGTACTAATACAGAAGTCTTTTTAGTTTAGAGCATCCCTGTAATTTTTCGTACATCGTTTTTTCTTTTTATTATAATATAAGTTGAATTCACATTCTCTTCTGTAAAAACGTTTGGACCTAACAACTAATAGAGGCATGGTAATCTGTAAGTTCTATTGTTAGTTCCCGTCTCTCTTCGTCAGTGGCTCGCCTCGCTCGGAAATACAAATCTTCAATAGACACGGCAACCTTAATAGTATGCATAGTTTTAAGACACTATCAAAAATTCCCAAACAATAAAGAAAATTTAAAAATATCAACACGGAAAGTTTAAATCAATGTTCGCAGTTAAGTTTATTTTCTCAAATCGTATCGTTTCTTAAATCTTGTTTTTGGTATAGGGTTCACTTTTAGAATACGTTTGTTGATGGAGCGGGGTTGATCTTAGAAAGTATTTCAACTTTTGGATCTTGAGTAACATTGGGTATTATACAAAAGCTGGATGTATATATATATAGCACGTCCAAAAAGCCATATGCCACATAAGGCATAATTTCGTATTTTGAGTACATATCTAGAAATATCATACATTGTAAGCCTATACAAACGTTGAGAACACTTTGATATAAAATAAAGCAGATGCGGGTAAACAAAATAAAGACTTAGATAACAAAATATGTCAGGGCTTCAATATACATATATAAAGCGGATACAAAATAAAATATAAATATAAGCAAATCATAGCTTGGATCTCACTGGTAGTGGTTCACTTTGGGTAATACTTTCTAAAGCTTCTAAAAAAGTCGTTCCTACCCATATAAAAGGTCGGTAAATGTAAACGTGTTCTATAAAAAACAAATTGTTCTTAAGGACTACACTCTGCAGGCTAAATGCAAACATTTTGTGCGGGTGTGCGCTTCTGTATGTGTTTGTTCGTTGTCATCCCCTGCGATCCTTCTAGGCCTTCATCAGGAGGTGCGGCTCCGACCGAAGCGAGTCCGTTAGATACTGGACCTTCATAGTTTTCTGGAAGTAGCGTTTCTCGTTGGGCGAATTCACCATGTAGACAATGGGACGGACTCCCACGTTGCGCCAAAGGTCGGCAATATGCCTGTAAAGCAAAAAGGTAATACATAATTGCAAAATAAAACAATTAAGGAAAACAGAAACGAGCCGCACGAAGCTCAAAACCTTTTCGTGACATATATTTATACCACTGCAGAGGAAATTATAATTTTATTCACAAATATATGTATGTATGTGTATATTAAAATATATTATTGATAATTCTGTGTTTGGACGCTATCTTATCTCTTAGGTTTAGAAAAAAAATAAAAATTAAGTTGTAAACTATAGCTTCCAGAACATTTGGAGTAATTTTAGTCTACAAAGGTAGAACTTTCTTGTTAATACTGTTTTAAAGAAACAATACTCTATGGCTAGATCGAGTTAACTGTTATTGGTAAAACTAAATAATTTCTATTCTTTATATGATCTGATTTAAAAAAATATGGGCTTAATAATAATTATCTCTAAAAGAATATAACAAGTATTTCGCGTTTATGAAACATAATAGATACTCACAAATTGAACTCTTCTTTGCTAAGAAAGACTACGCTTATTCCGATAACTGGGGCTATAATATTCCGAAAGATTGCACCATAAATTGAGGTAATTAAAGTTGAGGATTTCAGAATGGCCAGTGACAGGTAGGTCTCATGCCACAGGCCGCAGATGATTTCCGGGTGTTGTTTTCGCAGCTGATTGAGGAGTGGAAAATCACAAAATAGTAAATCTTTTACATCTGAAATGATACCCTGAAATCACCTGGTAAATGGCCAGTGGTGAACGGCTTATGACAATGGTGCGCTGCGTGAAATTTTCGTTGGCCGCCATGAACTTTTGCAACTGGTCAATGGTTCGGGCGCTGTTGTCGTGCAGGCGAAGAAACAGAGTGGCGGTGTCGGCTTCGGCCTCTAAATAATCAGAGAGCTCCCCGAGCAGTGCCACTGACTCCGTCTCGTACTGTGACCTATGGGCAGTGGCATGTGAGTCAAATGAATTTCCATATGATTGAAGACTCACCCCAATGGATGCTGCTCCGTGATGTCTAGCTTCTGCAACTCGGGCAGCGTCTGCTGGGCTACGTTCAGGCGCTTGGGGTTGGCCACCACGATTTCCCCGCAGGACGTGAGGCAGGTGTCCAGTAGCACGTTTCGATACCCACGTGCGAGACACTGTGTGGGGTGTTTGAGTGGAGTGGGGAAGGAAAAGGGGATGTTATTGATTTTCGCTTTTTAACCACCGGCGCGTGACGTCACCTTTTTTATAGCTGCTTTGGAGTTCTCGGGAGCATCATAGCCGGCCGCCCGGTTAGCGATGGACCAATAGCTGGGCCTGTCCTCAGGTGAGCTAAGCAGGCTAAGCAGCCGCTTTTCGTTGGGGCTGCGCTGCAGCTTCACGAACTTGGAGGCGACGCATACGAGGAGCAGTGTCAGGGTACACCATGGGATGGCCAGGTTACAGAACAGCCAGAGCACGTTGAAACAGAAGAAGAGCAGGCTCACCGAGCAGCACAACAGCTGGTAAATCATCTTAACGGCCAGCCACAGGCAGCGCCAGTAGGACATTCAGCACGGAGCTGCGCGGAGATGGGACGTAGAGTAGATTGCTACTGCCCTCTGTCTGTTCTCCACCTCCTCCTCCCGCTGTCTTGCCACTCCCTCAACCGCTCTGCTCTGGCCTAATTTGAAACTCTCGGCGATTAAAGCAATTGTTCTTTATCTTCAAGTTGACTTTAACTTTGCTTTTGTTAGTAAATTAAAATAGTTTACTTGTAAAGCTTAGGTTTCAAGAAAATAATAGTAATAACCGCCGAAAAAGTAACTTAATCCTCGCACAGAACAGAACGCAATCGCCGTTTATCGAAATCGAAGTACAACTGTTATCGCAAATCAATAATATAAAAAATATTATCGTTGGTATCGGCGCGCTCTTTGAAAACGAGTTAACTATCATTAATGCAATAGTTTTATACATAAACTTACTGAGGGATAAATAAAAATTCACCAACAAGTTGCCCAACAAATAATTGTTGTTGAATTTATACAAAAATGTAGTTATAAATCAGCAGATAATTGCAATATTTTTCCAATATTTACTCTTAATTGTATATTCGATTTTAGTCCCATAATGTGTTCAATTGGAAATATAAATAAGAAAAGCTTACAATACCCTTGCAGACTAGTTGCATTCAAACCCTTTTATAGATTGTGTGGCATCTATAGGATATATTGGTCCGATTTTTGTGTTTTTCATTTTCTAAGTTTGGCTTTTATGTATCTTAAGTATACGGTCCAAGAATGAATTATATTTATTAATAAACACCAGAGCTATGGTCAATGACCCATTTTCTCCCATCGTTCCTATGGCAGCTAGAAGATACAGTAGTCCGATTTTGGTAATACTTTCAGGAAAGGTTAAAATAATCATTAAATAGTGATTTCTTAAAATTTTTTTAGTTATCTAAAAAAAATGCCGGAATCGGAACTCTACATCACATAGCTGCCATAGGAACGATTGGGAAAAAGTGCCATAAGCTTGCCATTTTTGAAGATATTTAATTTATTCTTTGGAAAGCACTTTATTGTGACTATGATAATCTATCCTGAAAGTATCATTAAAATCGGACCACTATATCCTATAGCTGCCACTGGAACGATGTGAGAAAATGGGTCATTAAACATAACTCCGGTGATTTTCAAGACAATGAATTCATTCTTGGAAAATGTTGTTTTCAAAGTCATTAATGCCGTTTTATAAAATTTAAAACAAAAGATTTCCTATAGCTTGACGGCGACTGGTCTGCAAGGGTATTCTAAGCTTTGGCCAACGAAGCTAGCCTTCCTTTCTTGTTTTTATTAATTTTACCCAATCTTTCTTCTAGTTTACTAAAAATTGTGTATACTATTTTGGCCCCATAATGTTATGGTTCCACTTTATTGGCATAAACAAAATGACATTCACAGCTTAGTGAGCATACGTATCCAGCGCCGGATTGTGGGGTGGGCCAGGCGAGTGTAGACCCCCGGATAGTACGGATCCGCACAGCCTACGCCCCAGGATACTATGCCGATTAGGGTGCCCTGAGCGCTGATCGGACCTCCGCTATCGCCTGCAGAATCGATCAGATTATAGTTTAGCAATTTGGCAGGAGATAGTTAATTTTTCTCACTCACCTTGGCAAGCATCCGTGTTTCTAGCGGCTGCACAGAACATGCTGAAAAAAGATAAGCGTTATTTGGTTTGTCGACTTGTGTATTTCCCGGCAGTATGCACTGCAAATGTCCGATTATTTCACATAAAGTAAAAACAATTTCACTCAAGATCTAGAATTTAATTAAACCAAATTGGGGAATCTGTAGGCCAAAAGATCTGATCTTCAAAATTAACAGTTGGCTTCGATATTACTCTTAAAACGAAACTTAAATATTCTATTTTGATTATTAATATTATTTCATATTTTTTAAGTTTTAAAATATATATCATTTATTTTACAAGACAAAATTTATCTTAAAACGTTTGATCACATTGGTGCTAAGCTAACAGCTAAGCTAAGAAGTGTATTAAATTTGATCCAAAAATAATCTTTAATAATTGCATTAAATTTATAAATTGAACCTTTTAGCTTTGTTTCTCTCTACATTTTCTTTGATTTTAGAAGCTGCTGTTTTTAAAACTTGGAAAGTATTGATAACCAAAAAAATGCGACATTTGGGGAAAAAGATGATCAAAACATCTAAGTTTAATGGCTGAACTGTACTTCTTTTTTCATTCCCTTGCAGAGGATATTATTGGGGATTGGGGAAAAATATCGAAAAAGATAATTGTTTATAAATCACTTTAAAATAAATACGTTAACTTATCCTAAAAATCTTATCAAAATCAAAATATCCTATAGCTGGCATAGAAACAATGGGAGAAAATGGGTCATTAACCATAACCAATATAGAAAATGAAAAACCAAAAATTGGACCACTGTATCCTATAGCTGTCATACAAATCGGTTTCAAGACAACTGGTCTCAATGGTAGTTTAATATTCCGGCCCCGAAGCTCGCCTTCCTTTCTTGTTTGTTTTAAGGCTGCCATTAATTCGAACCATACACTTTCCTTATTTCTTTGTAAAAATGGAAGAAAACGTTATTTTCTTTATAATTTATGGCTTAAATGTTTATCTAGAAACCACTATTAAAAGCGGACCACTGCAGCAGCCTTAGAAACTATCGGTCCTAGTCTACCCATATTGGAGCTTATAATTTATTCACACTTCATCTAAAACAAAATCTAATGCTTACGCTTCTGTGACGCCTCCGTGGTTTTGAAGATTGCTGTGGCATCGCTCCTGGTTGACAGTCAGCACGGTGGTACTTTTCAGGACCGGTGACAGAACCGGATTTGTGGTGCTCATGTGGCCCCAGCCGGAGACGACGGCGGGCACGCTGTCCGCGATAGCCTCTCCAATGGTGGGCAACCGAATGGGCGCCACCTTGCCCAGCGGCGAGCTGAGAGCTCCGTCTGCCGTGCGCAGAAGCGCCACATCGAAGTTCATGTCCGCCCGGTCGTAGGATGGATGCTTGTGGATGGACTTTACCTGCTGCACGCTGCCGCCTGTGGAACGGAGCACGCTCCCCTGGCGCAAAGTGAAATCCTTTGGCTCTCGCTCGTGCCCATCGATGCAATGAGCGGCCGTGATGGCCCAGTTCCCGGACAGGATAGAGGCGCCGCAGATGTGCACGGTTTGGCGACGCAACGAGAGCTGGTACGGGAACTCGCCCTCGGTGGCTTCGCGTCCGTTGACTATGCGGCTGTCTGGTGCCCGCTGGGCAGCTGCATCCGCTTGAAGAGCACCGAGGACCAGGATCAAGAGGGTCCCAGCTAGGAGGCGGAAAACACTGGGGGCCAAAGGTTTGTGCATACTGCTGCTGACAAGTGGAAACTAACCAGCCGCAGGAAACCGTAAGTCGATATATTCTCTGGTGCTTTATCAATTTTTGCTGTTATCTGCACGGGTACACGATTTCTGAAGAAGATGCTTTGTAGCCCGTAATTAGGCATTGTCAGTTGGGTTTTTTCGTCGCGTATCTTCCAGATTCGGTGATTTTATAACTGCTTACACCGCTGACGACGGCAATGAACTTCCGCAAGAGCATTTGGGATATGCAAGAAATAGATTATTCGAATCGGTAAATGTTAACCCATGTGGGGTGTATTCAATTACTTTAATAATTTTAAAATATAATTTACAAAAAATTCTTCTTGGTGGCTTAGAGATAAACTGGATGCGACAATATCGTTTCCTCCATATCGCTCTGAAAGTTCGAATAATTTATATCAAAATTTAATTAAAATAACATATCGGGGGTACTTTTCATTGGTTTCGGATGTTTTCGACGCATAAATTATGTTATTCTTAATCACAAGTAACCCCCATTTTAATTTCTCTATAGGTACAACAGAAATTTTTTTATTTTTAAATTCGACAAAAATTTAACGGTTGGTAATTAGAAGACTGTTGTTGGCGCATGATTATGTATAAATTTAGTCACTTTAGGCAGTATAACTGATTTTCAGCTTAACTAATTTTCATCCTAGACATTTATATTAAGTTCCCATTATAAATAATTAATAAAACTAGTTAACAACTAATTGTTTGCGTTTCATCGATAATATATCGATAACAAATACAGACGAAAAATACTAATCTGTCTTTTTCAGGATTTGTGCCGAAAAAATTGGTAAGCTTCCTCTATTAGCGCTACTCAGTCACACTACCGTCATTGCTGAGTTCGAGTGTGAGTGCGACAGCGATAGCAGGCCGAGTGCAGCAGCGCGATTGCAGCGTAGGAGAAAAATCCAAGGAAGTTCTTGATTAAGCGCAGCTCAGACCTGCGTAATATCAAAAAAACAAAAACGAAGCGGCACTTCTGTGAACTGTTCTGCTGCTAGACATGGCCTCCAGGAGCGGCTAAGAACGGAAGGGCAGTATTCAGCTAGGTCAATTACAGCCGAAACAACAACAAGCTACTCTGAAAGAACAAGACGGCGACGGCCACTCCTTTTGTGTCCGACTCCGAGATGTGTTCGTGTTCGTGTCCGCGTCCGCCTTTGTGTATAGCAACTGAAAACTTGTGATTACTGAATAAATTAAGTCTGCACATATCGTAATTAGCAGAGCGGGCGGTCATAAAAAGTGAAAATCTGTTCCGATTTCGTACGTCTGCAGAAACTACAGCCACAGTTAGAGATAAGAAGTGCTCACACATAATACATATATACATACAAAGAGAGCAGGGCAGAGCAATCCAGAACGAGTGTGCGTTCGTGTAAATGTGTTTTATGACTCACGGCTGTGTCAGTGAGAGGGAGTGCAAGCGAGAGGAAAAGAGAAAGAACGAGAGTGGCTTGAGCTACCTACGGCAACAAAAGTGAGCGCAAACAACAACAAATCGTCGTATGAATAGAATTTCCTAAGTTGAGCGGAACTAATCGCGCTCAAAGAAATTGAAAGAAAACTCCAAACTCAAGCAGAGGGAAACCCAACGGCAACATGAGTTTTACCAAATGGTTCAAGAAGAAGGAGCAGATATCCGAGATTGGTGCGCCCACGAACTTTCAGCGACACTTCCATGTGACCCGCAACGAGACGGGTGACCTGGAGGGCCTGCCCGCTCCCTGGGTGCGGCTGATGAACTCCCAGATCACAAGGGACGAACAGGATAAGAACCCGGACGCCGCCTACCATGCCGTCAAATACTACAACTACTCTATCAAGAAAAAGGAGAACGAGGTGTTCAAGCCCTTCATTACCGAGGACGTGATTCACGAGGAGTCCAAGGAGATTGAGAACTATGTGAACTACAAGAACAAGCACAAGTCACAGGACCCGGAGAAGTCCGATGACGATGGCAGTTCCACAGCCACCGAGACGGAGAGCAGCAGTGGCTGCGGCTCCTCGGCGGGCAACAGCAACAGCAGCAGTATCAACGACTCCAGCCAGCAGTCGACGGTGCCCCTGGATGCCCTGGAGGAGGTGTTCAAGGAGCTGAAGTCCAACCTCGAGCACCGCGAGACGCTGAAGGCAACACCGCAGGAGCCGCCGCCTGTGCCGCCCAAAAAATCGCCGCACGCGATACCGCCCAAACCGCAGATTAAGCCCAAGCCCCGAGTCACGCAAAAGTTCTCCCGCACCTCAGATCTGCGGCGGGATGAGGAGGGGGATCATCAGCACAAGGTGAATACTGACACGATTATCATCAAACCGGCACCAGCCGATGTCGGAGCAGATGACAATCCAGATGAGACGATACTGCGACGTTCCAAAGAGAAGCGGGCACAGAAAACCGACGCGGAGATCTACGACGAGCTGCGCGCAATCTGCAACCCAGAGGACCCGCGAGAACGCTACAAGACCACACTGGAAGTGGGCAAAGGTGCCTCTGGCATTGTTTTCATCGCCGGCGATTTACAGAATGAGTCGCAGGTGGCTATTAAGACAATCGACATGAAGAACCAGTCCTCGAAAGACCTAATCCTCACTGAGATCCGTGTACTAAAGGACTTCAACCACAAGAACCTGGTCAACTTCCTGGACGCCTATCTGCTGGAACCCGAGGACCAGCTTTGGGTGGTCATGGAGTACATGGACGGCGGTCCACTCACCGATGTCGTCACCGAGACTGTTATGAAGGAGCGCCAGATCGCGTGCGTCTGCCGCGAAGTGCTCTACGCAATCAGTTTCCTGCACGCCAAGGGCATCATCCACCGGGACATCAAGTCAGACAACGTGCTGCTAGGCATGGACGGCTGCGTCAAAGTAACAGACTTCGGCTTCTGCGCCAACATTGAGGGCGACGAGAAGCGGCAGACAATGGTGGGCACCCCGTACTGGATGGCGCCCGAAGTCGTGACTCGCAAGAAGTACGGCAAGAAGGTTGACATCTGGTCTATCGGCATTATGGCCATCGAGATGATCGAAGGCCAACCGCCCTACCTCTACGAGACCCCGCTCCGTGCCCTCTACCTGATCGCCGCCAACGGCCGGCCGGACATCAAGAGTTGGGACAAACTCAGTCCCAACCTGCAGGACTTCCTCGACCGCTGCCTCCAGGTGGAGGTAGACCGGCGGGCCACGGCCGATGAGCTCCTCAGCCATCCGTTCCTCAGCGACTGCAGCGAGGTCAAGGCGCTGGTGCCCAACATCAAGGCGGCCAAGAAGGTTCTGCGCCGCAACGTATAGTTGCTGTGCAATCACCGGGCGGCCAGGCTGCTTTACGCGTGATCGGAATCGGGATCAGGGCCTACCTACCCCTGCGTAAAATGTAAATTTGTTTTGTATGGATGCAACCGGAACTGAACTGTAACTGGAACAGAATGCTGACCGTAGTCTTTGTAGTGTGTACAACCGTAGAAATAGCGAGAGCAGGACTAGGACTCGACCACTCCCCGTCGAAAACAGGTAAGTCCCGTGCGCGCTTTCCGATCTCAGCGTAGGTAGCTCAACAAACGTCTGCCTAAGCTCATTATTCATTCAAAACAATCTCTATTTGGACGGAAACCTTTTCGCAACCATGTATGGGGAAACAGAGGCAGTTGGTTTATTGGTCGGTTAGCTTCTCCGAGTGTATTGTTTAAACGTTGTCAAATACCCAGGCCCAAACGCCGATAGTTGGTTATCTTGACTCGTTTAATCAGCAACTGGCTCTGGTTCGAGCAACAGATTAAATTCGACCAAGGTCATAGAGTTGCACGAGGTTTTCTCTGGTAAAAGTTTATATTCAAGAGTTTCAAATTGCATTCAAATGTTTGCTAAAATCTGAGAAATATCAAATATGTCCAACAAAGACTGGAAACTAAAACTGCAGATTGTAAAGAAATGTTAAGTAAAATAATCTTTAAAAAATTGAGAAGTTTTTATTAAAATCTTTAAATAGTGATCACAATATCATAGTATTCGAATTGTTGTTGAAGGTGAGAGTTATAATATTTCACCAATACAAATAAATGTACACATTAGCTAAAATCTAAGCTTTTTCTCTAAAGATTCCTAAAACTCAAACAATTGAGATATTAATATCGTAGTAAGTTTTCGGTTTGTGAGACTCCTCTCTTAGTTGCATTTACTAACGCCTGAGAGCGTCCCGTTATTCGGCAAGCATACATATCTCTTTCTTTCACACACTTACTATTACGTATGTTACGTACAAACTTTTGAGCAAGACATCCCATTGAAATCTGACAATGAACGAAAAGCAAGTGAAGACGACGCGGCAACTACAACAACCAAGTACGCAATTTTACACGCTCGTTCGCATTTCCTGTTTGGAATATCGCTTTGTCTGACCAAAATATTCATATATCATAACAAAACATACTTTAATTCACACAAAGACAGAGAAAACACCCACACAGCAATAAATATTTTTATTTGCCTTATCAGCCCGAGTACACACTTTATAAGTGCTATTGTAACTCCCCCTGCAAGTCCAGAAATCGGTGCTGAATTTATCAAATTCCTAGAACCATTTTCGCTACACTTCGTTGCGATAAGCAACAAAAAGCTCCAAGAAAGGCGATCGCACATTTTTGGGGGAAAGAGCAAAAGTGGAGTCGGCGAGGGTGTGTGCGTGGAGCACAAAGAATGAGAGTGTGCAGTAATCCTCTCTCACTCGTTTTTCTGTCTTCTGCATGTCCCTGCTCACCCTTCCACTTACTCAATTTAATGGCTCGCGATGCAGTGGACTTAAGAGAGAGAAAGAGAGGGGGGTGGCAGCGACGCGACGTCGCGACTTCGCTGCGCTATTTATACACTTCCCCACTCCCACTTTTCCCTGAGTTCTTCCGTCGCAATGCACTGCCTCTGCTTCGCCCCAACCTCTACCGGATCTCTAGGCTCTTTATTTGTTTATATTAGTGATACACACTTTTGCTTTCCGTTTAGCGCTACTGTAAGTGGGGGGAAAGAAAGATATGAAGATATTGAAAAGGCGAAGCCTGGTGAGCTGGAATGAGACGAAAAGGGCTGCGTTGGAATTTCGCAAGTATTGAAATGTGTTCTCAGGCGCTTTTCTTCCGTTTTTATTTCTGCACAAAATGCTGCCTTGGAGGGGCCAAAGTACAACCGCTGTCTGTTTGTGAGAATGAGTGAAAGGGCGCTCGTGAATCCCCAGCAACAGCAAAATAGTCCAGCAATCGACGCCCCAAGACCCAGAAATAATGACTAAACCACTCACTACTAGTTCGATTTCGAATGGCGCCGTGAAATGATAATTTCACCTTGCGCAAAAGGTTTTCGGCTGTATATGTATGTGAGTTTGTGTATGAGATTGTATCGTTTATTAAACCACACGACTTGTTTTTTGTTTTTGTGGGCTGGTAGCTATGCGGAATTTTAGATGATTCATTCATGGCTTTTCGGGGCTGATCCGTATATTCCCAGCCAACACGTCAGAGGGTGTTTGCAATACATCCCCACATACCCCCTCTACCCCTCCCCGGGAGATCACACAGGCCAACAATGCCAACTTGTGTGGTGCAAGTATTATAATGAATCCGCTGTTTTTAGCATTACTTTCCAGCGGGTGTTTTGTCAGGGTTTCAATGTCTACGTCAGACTCATCCACACACAAAGCATTCATGCACTCGCTGCATTCGAACAAGTACACTTGCTTTACAAATATATTTTTATTGTGCGACTCATTGGATCGTAATGCCATCCATTTGGATTGTGGATCGACGATCCACATGGGGCGCCGGCGAACTTCTTTCGGCTCTCTCCGGCTCTGGAACGCGCTCTCATTTGCCTGCCACAATCAACTATCAGCTAACTGTTCCTACCGCTTGTGTTTTTTTGTCGATGGAAAATTGTGTGGAAAACTGTGAATGCTCGAGGGCCCAACAATGCGAGTGTATTATTGAAATCTAAGCGAGACTTTCATGCGGCTCCAGCTTCACATGCCGATAAATATAAACCATTTCTGTGCTGATAATTGATCCTCTCCCAGGGTGGAACAATGCTTTATATGCAGCGCACTTGCTAATAACAGAGAGCGCGACTGGAAAGGGTAGCTGGCACAAAACGGCAAACAAAACTCGACGAACGAGGCAACGAGCCAAAAGATTATGCAGATAACCCGCATTCCCGCCAAAGCGAAATAAATATGGGACTAATAATGCTAAATTAATTATATTATGCAGTTCACCTTACCTCAACCCCTTGCCCAAAGTTTGCACTTACCTGCCATTGGAGCTGAGAACAATATTTAACAAACGACTCCTTTGCCATCCCATAATCAGCTGATTGTATCAAAAGCACTGATAAGAGCCTTACTGATAGCAGAACAGCTGTATGATTCATTTGTTTTGCCTTTTTGCCCGACATCATCAAACCAAAAATGTAGTGGACATGTTTATAAAAATAATGGTGTCATTTTCCATCACTTGTAAAAGCGATTCGTGTCGTTTAAATAATAAGGGTTTATTTTAAAAGGTTAGAATTAAATGATTGAATGAATCGCAACCATGTCCGGTCAGTTTTCTGAACAAAGTTTCTCTAGTGGTTACTTTTTTAAATGATGATTTCAAATACATGGAAATTAAGAATGCTATTTTAATCTTATGTTTAACACGCGAAATATAAGTTTTATGCATAGGTACCTTGACTGACTCTGAAAGACATATTAAAATCAGACCATTATTCTTAAACGATTCAAACATCGAAGGTAGCTTTATTTTACTCTGTATTCGTAGAGAAAATAGTATATTATGTTTGTCCAAATGCATGTACTTGGTAGAAGCTAGCGTTGCATAAGTATATATATCTCTGATCAGCATTAATAACCAAGTCGACAGATAAAAGTGTTTGAACTTTTAAAGATAGAGCTCCTATATTACATATTTATTAATTATGCAAGAATATCAAGTTTGTTTCAAGTTTTGCCTTTGAGACTATAAAAGCTAGAACTTCGTTATTACATGTGACCTCTTATGTGCCCATCAAGTTGGTTTCAAATGATTGCCAAGCCGCCATCCCGCTTCGGTAATTCGAATTTATTTTGCACTAAATATTAGTAAGCAACCTAGTTGCTGCATTGTTTGCTTATTTAATTATCTTTTTTCTATTTTTATAAACGTAAAATATCCCTTAATAATTTTTAAAGAAGTACGGCTTGGATATTCCATATGTTCATGGCTAAACGTACTTTTGCCCGCAACATGTTTCAGGGTGAGGGCAATTATTAAAGGTCGAGGTGTTAATTACGCGCCAATTGTTGCCTTGCTTATATATCCGATGCCATTTTATTTTATTTGCTGCAGTGCAGCATCTAAACTGGAAGCCCACAAATATTTACTGTATCTAATTATCTTTATTTTGCAGCACGGGCGGAGATGAGGAGGATGGAAATCAGAGAAACTCATCTCAGCTGGACCCAAACCACAACGCATCACTCGCGCAACTTACCGATGGTAGAGGGCGGGGTTATCGCTTAGATTAGATTGTCCTATGGCAAATTAGCTTATATCGTACATTGGGCAAATGTATGTGACCACGCACACAAACACGCACATATGATATGGATACTGTATTATTAACTGTATGGACATAAGTTGGTTTACTCTTTATATACCCGTATATATACATATTTGTGATTTAAGCGATTTTATCAAATCTGCATTATGCAATTCTACATAAAATTCGTCGTAGCCCTTAAGTGCAAACGAACCCTAAACCGAGATCATGCAATACTTGTTGTAAATTACCAAAAAAAAAAAAAAAAAAAAAAAAAAATTGAATACAAAAAAATACAGCGAAGGCGATAAATGTAGCGAGAGGAAATAAGTGCCATTAGGACTAGAGCTAGCAGCAGCAAGCGACGCACCAGCAGCAAAATTATGTCTACAGTTTATGTATTTCCACAAAAATGCAGATATCACACAAATAGCTAACCAATTAGTCAACTATTCGAAGCATGTATAATAGCTTATAATCGCAGAGCGGACATGATTCAGAGCTAAGTGTTTAATATTCCATTTTAATTAGTACAAACTTGAGCCTAACGAAAACGCAACAGTTTAAATAGACTTCCCTGCTCCTTCTCTGTTAGATTTGCAGTGGAAAGCGATGCAATTTTAACCAGATCCCTACCACAATAGAACTGTTATATATGTAATTCGGTAATGTGTGTGTCAAAGTTAATATGGACATGAGAGCAAAGAATATCCTTAAAAAGAGTATTTGCAAATAGATATCGTAAATGCTATAAACTATAAACAAAATCTAGCCCCTACGGGAATTACGAGCAATGCCAAAACGTAAACAAGCAAAAAAGAATGTCTTGAAATATAATTAATTAGCCGAAATAGTTTCTTCCTATCAATTGTCCACTGGTTTGATTAGTTAATTTTTGATGCTATTTCCCATCAATATAATTATCCAAAAATTATACAACTCCCGTTTTGACGGAATTTTATTCAAATACAACGAATGAGTAATTCAAGGATTTTTGGTTAGCTGATGTTAGCTTTTTCTTTACGTGTTATGTATACGTATACCGATATGAATTATCTTTACCTTACAATTTTGATATTAGTAGCACACCGATTGCTGCTGCTACAAATCGGTTCATAGTTAAATTTTATATACGAAACAAAATCCATTTTTTGGCCTACAATTAATGCATAAATAATTTTTAAAGAGCTTATAAATTACCAATTAATCGAAAATGTAATTGTTTTTTCTTAGTTTAGCTTAAATGAGTACTAGGCAAGCCAACGAAAGATAGAATATTCGATGGATGATGACATATGACACCACAGTAGAAGGGGTATTATTGGCCCTTTTGGAAACCGAGACATACCCGACCTTACATATTCGCAACGCATTTAAGACGAACGCAAAGATTGCAATTATTAACGTAACTGAAATTGATGTCTTCAAATAAACAAAGAACAACAAAGGGTAGAATAATTTTGTATATGCAACTTTTATTGCAAATCTGTAAAAAGACGAGACGCATAGGAGAAAAAGAAGCTGACATCAATTTTGATCGATTCGTAATTATATTAATATACACAACCAAAATTGGCGCTATTTCAATTAAAACTTAAAAGTAGTTAAAATACGAAATGCATATTAATGTGCAAGGTCACGACCGACTTGCCAAAATAAACATAAACAGTATGATAAACAGTACGAAGATATTGATGTTTAGATGAGCGGAAGAACAATAACGATTAACTTACGAGTAGCCGGCGCTTTCAATGGTTGCTTTGATTCGAAGAGCAAATTCCACAATAAGTTTTACATTTTATGTGCACACCTATTCTGTTGCTTGGAAAAACCTAAGTCGTAATCGTATATTATTTAGATTTATTTTGCAATTTACCAGTTAATTGTACCCCCGCACCGATCCAAATCCATTTTGTTCTTGTAGTCCCCAATCCCCAATCCACATTCACTATTTGAATAGGATCACTCACAATTGTATGTATTTAGTTTAGTTTGCGCTGTAATTTTTATTTTGTGTTGTTAAATATATCGTTATTTACTTATTCTACCTATGCAAGTGATTTCTCTTGTTTTAAATATTCCAAACGAAGTTCCTTAAAAGGATTAAAAACAAAAAACTAGCAATGGCTTTTGATGCTAGTGTTTTAAATGCACCTGTATTTTCACCCTACAGCCAGACATCCTCTCGGTATTTGCCCTGCGTCCGTAGATTATTTAACCTCAGCAACGCATCCTCATCGTTGAGATGCAGCACTTTCTGTAAGCATACGCGCAAGCCATTTGCAATGGACTGGGAAATTTTCGAGCCATCAGCACACAGGTAAAGCACTGTGTCAGGCCTTAGTAGAAATGCCACCAGCTCCTCAGCATCATCCTCCAGGAGCTGTTGGACATAGCTAGAAGATTCTCCGCGCGACTGACACATGCGTAGCCGTTGCAGCACCGGGGATTGCTGCCAGACCAGCAGCTGCTCCCGCTTGAGAATGCCTTGGATTGTTTTGGCTCCTGCATACAGCCAGGTTTGACCTATTTCTCGATGTGGCTGTTCTTTTATGAGTAGTTCTTTGTGGGCCAGGAAGCCGAGGAATGGCGACAGACCTGTGCCCACAGCTATCAGTATTTGGTTGCTGCAGAGGTCATGCTCCATGTAGCGAAATGAATTGCTCAGTCGGAAATAGATAATAGCTTCAATGGGCTTCTTCTTGTTGATTTGCAGGACTTTTGCCTCCAACATGCTCGTTGTAACGCCTGGATTTTGATCGAGCAGAGAGTAGATGATCCGGATCTTCTGAAAACCTGTCTCCAGAGGACTATTCGACAGCGAATAGGGTCGGGGCAGTAGACGGGGCAGGTGCTCTGCCAAGAAGGCTAGAGATGGCCTGCAGCTAGTACATAGTTTAAGGAGGTCCAGGAAGCGAAGACCCCGCTCTAGAATGAGACTGTTATAGTGGGCGGCGGCCTGCTTGGAGGACAGGCAGGCCAGGAAACTGCGCTCCCTCTTGTTGTCGGTGAAAGTGGCCAACGCGCTAAGGAACTGCTTCTGAGGAACGGCGGTAAGAGCCAAACAGTGGCTGAGGATTTCCCGGGGATTCGTTGACTGTGGAATGTGGGCAGGAACCTTAGCGCTCTTTTTGGCACAATTCAAGGTCAGGTTCACATGGCATGTGGTGGTAGCCTCAGAGGTCAATGCTAGGCGCTCTAGCAGCTCGTCCACCAGATGACCGTCATTGCAGGGCAGCACAGCTATAGTGTCTCCGGGTTGGAAGTCGATAGGAGTTGACGTCTCCAGCGTCAGCTCAACCACGCGCTTCGTCTGCGTTGTCTTATCGGCCTCTACGAGAATCTTGCTCTTTGTTATCTCCACTGCCATTGGCTGGGAGTCCGCGCGAGCAAATGGGAATTTTAAAACATCTCCGCATCTCAGCTGGGCAAATGATTCGGCGGCTGGCTGCAAATGAGTTCGATGAATTAAAATGCGTTAAACACTCCCTTAGTCCTTACCTGCACTGACCCACCGAAGCACACCTCAAGATTTGTTGCCAAAGGTTTGGCAGGAATGTATTCATTCAGGATATAAGCCTCAATATCCAGTTCATCGAGATTCTGTGATTCCGAAGGCATCATGGCTAAGAGTGACCACAGGTAGAGCGCCAAAATAAACCTTCATTGCAATACAAAAACCCTAAATCATCCAGGGTGTTATCGATAAACACCTCTATCGATTAGCATGAGGCACCCAAATTGTTGCTGGCCAAAGTAAAATTTGCAGTAAAACTCGCTAAAATAAATGCAGTCACAATGACAGACAACACTAACAGCGACGACGAATTCCAGGACGCCGTGGGCCCCGAAATTGCCCAGAGGGAAGCCACCAGTGCGCGACTAACGGAGGAGGATGTAGACGACATCATCAACCACCAGAGCCAGCTAAGGTTGAACGACGAAGAAGGGTTCGAAGCGGCAGGTGGAGATGCGGTGCCCCAGGAGCCCGATGGAGAGTTGACCCTGGAGCAGCTGCGTGATCTGGAGAAGAGCCTAACCCCGGAGGAGTTGGCGGTGAAAAAAGAACAAGCCAACAAACTAAAGCTGGAAGGCAACGAGCTTTTTAAGAACGACGACGCGACGGGTGCCATCAGAGTCTACACTGAGGCTCTGAACATCTGCCCATCGGATAGCGTCAAGGAACGCTCGGTGCTCTTTGGAAACCGAGCCGCTGCGAAGATGAAGTTAGAGGCCAAAAAATCAGCTATCGACGACTGCACAAAGGCCATTGAGCTCTGGCCGGAGTACCTACGGGTGTTGCTAAGGTGGGTCTGGTAACTGTGGCAAATGCCAAAATGTTAAACTAAAGTATTGTTTATAACCTATTGCAGACGGGCAAAGCTATACGAGCAGGACGACAAGCCCGACGAAGCGCTGACAGATTACAAGAAGGTCTCTGAAATCGATCCCGGCCAGCGGGAGGCTCAAGAGGCCCAGATCCGCCTGCCACCCATTATTAACGAGCGGAACGAGAAGCTCAAGACCGAAATGATGTCCAGCCTAAAAGATCTGGGAAACATGATCCTGCGGCCTTTCGGCTTGTCTACCCAAAACTTCCAAATGCAACAGGATCCGAATACGGGCTCCTATTCGATAAACTTTAATCAAAAACCAAGCTAGTTAAAATTTTTGCCGTGTTAGAAGAAATAAAATTGTTTCTAAGTAAAGTGCAACTTATTAATAATGCAAAAATTTGGGAGCAAATGAGAGAGCCTAAAATTAAAAATATACTATTATCAATCGCATTTAGTTTAATTTTAATCGCAACATACTCCGATTTTTAACAACGAATAAAACTAATGATTTTTTAATTTCACTTAAATGTTATTTGTGATATCAATGTGAATTTAAAATCGGAGTATAAACCGAACTTTAAAGTAAATAAATTATAATTAAACAAATAATTATTGGTCCTGGTATATAAATGTATAAAGTAAAATGTATAAAGTAAAAAGTCAACAGATTGTTAAAAAAAATATTTGTTTAGTTGACCATTATAATTAAATCGATATAAATGTTTTTTAAGGATTTGTTTTATAAACCGTGACTTTACCAGTAAATAACTCACAGTATAAAAGCTTGTTAGCTCATCTCTATTGAGAACTTTCCGATAACGATATCGATAATCAAGGTGGAATCAACAGCTGACTGTAGCACTTGTGTTACAGTGAAGAAAAAGAGCAACATTAGGAAAAATCGCAATTCGCCAATTACAAAATTAAAATAATACAATTACCTGCCTAGACAAGTAACGTGACGTGTGCAGTGGTGCGCGCAAAGGGAACAACGCATCTGCAACGTTGCAGTTTGATATGAGAGCAACCAGGCGCAGAGTGCTCAGTTGATTCCCGTTGTCAACATGTTCCGCAGTCGCAGTTGGTTTGGCGGACCTTGGGGAGGACGGCCCAAGAACCGCCTGTCGCTGGAGCACCTCAAGTACCTGTACAGCATCCTGGAGAAGAACACCACCGTGTCGGAGAGCAATCGCGGATTGCTGGTGGAGTCGCTGCGTTGCATTGCGGAGATTCTTATCTGGGGTGATCAGCACGACTCGCTGGTATTCGAGTAGGTCGAAGAGTATTCTGTGCCTCTTACTCTTTTATCTGACCATTTATTTTCTCCAGCTTCTTTTTGGAAAAGAACATGCTTTCCTACTTCCTGCACATCATGCGCCAGAAGAGCGGGGGCTCCAGCTTCGTGTGCGTACAGCTGCTGCAGACGCTCAACATACTCTTCGAGAACATCCGTAATGAGACCTCGCTGTGTGAGTTCTGAATTAGAAATTCGACCTCCTCAAATTAAACAAAGTCTAAAAACATACAAGTTATATGCAGATCAATTTTATATAAATCAGAATTCATTGAAAAATTCAAGATGCGACTAAAACTTCACAATGTATATTCCCCAAAAATACTTTAATCAACATTTTGTTGGAAATGATCATTGTGGAGTTTTAGTTATACTAAAATTAAAATAAAATAAAAAATTAAAATACTTTAATCAACATTTTTTGGAAATGATCATTGTGGAGTTTTAGTTTAGATATTTACATTAAGGACAATTATAAAGCTTATATTTTATTCTGTTCAAATAGTTTTATAATTGCCAAAAACTATATCCAAATCAATATTTTTGAGGTCAAACTACTTAAAAAGCTTTTAAGAGTCGACTTGATTCTTTAACAACATTTTGTTTGCTACTTATTATATAGATAAGACTTGGGAAATATTTTAAATATTCTTTTTAGCAATAATATCCTCAACACAGTTTAACATTTAAATAACGAATTACACATCCTTCTAGATTATCTGCTGAGTAATAACCATGTTAACTCAATTATGGTGCACAAGTTTGATTTCTCCGACGAGGACGTGATGGGCTACTACATCCTCTTTCTGAAGACGCTCAGTCTGAAGCTGAACACTCATACTATACACTTTTTTTATAACGAGGTAAGCCCCACACAAATCATGACAACGAATTGTATTTATTGCGGCTTTTGTCTTCCAGCACACGAACGATTTTCCCTTGTACACGGAGGCAATCAAGTTCTTTAACCATCCCGAGTCCATGGTAAGGATTGCTGTTCGAACCATTTCCCTCAACGTCTATAAAGTGCAAAACTCCAGTATGCTACGTTTTATCAGAGACAAGTATGATCCCTGTTAATGGTCCTGTCCGATTCATTTTAAATTGAATTTCTTTTTTATAAGAACTGCTGCTCCGTACTTTAGCAATCTGGTCTGGTTCATCGGCAAGCACATTCTGGAGCTGGACACCTGTGTGCGCACTGACATCGAGTGAGCATTAACCAAAACAAATCTCCTCACCTCCAATAACAACATCCTCGTCTGCCCACAGTCACCAGTCTAACCAGAAGCTGTCCAATCTGGTGGCCGAGCATCTGGACCACCTGCATTACCTGAGCGACATCTTGCTGCTGGACATCAAGGACCTGAACGCGGTGCTTACCGAGCACCTGCTACACAAGCTATTCGTGCCCCTGTACATATTCTCCCTGACCCCTGCTCCGCCTCCGCCCTCGTTGGCGGTGGTCACACAGAACCTGGCTGCCGTGCTCAACCGCAACGTGGACATCGACATCCATGAAATACAGCATCCCCGCGTAAGCTCCGTTGTAGCTCTTTTCCTGCTCTCTCTGGTGTTTTTGGTGGTATCGCATGCCCCACTAGTCCACGCCCTGGCCTGGGTGATCCTTAACGGCGACCACAGTGTGTTCAAGGAGGGTGCCGCCGAGGTTCTCAACTCCTACGTGGAGCATCGTGAAGTGGTGGTGCCGGGTTTCGGGGAACCCGACGAGAGTCTCGAGCATGCCCTCGATACAGTTACCGGTCAGGTCAGCTCCTCCAGCTACGCCTTAAGCGAAGACAGCGGAGTGGAGTCCTCCTCCCCGGCTGCAACAGGGGTGGAGTCGCAGGTGGATGCCGTGACTTCGGCGGAGGCTAAGCTCGGCAACATAACCGATGAAGAGAAACAGCTGCTGCAGAAGTCCTCCTCGGCAAAAGCTGACTTTGGTGAGCTGGCCAACCCTTTCTTGGACACCGTTCTGCAAGCGTTGGATTGCACCGAGAACGATTACCTAGCTTTGCTGTCCTTGTGCCTCATCTACGCCATGTCGCACAACCGAGGTAGGTTATTTTCTATTTTTTTTAAATTCCTCTCATCGGTCTGTGTCTTTGAGCTAATGTTGTGTAACTTTCCACTGATTTGATCTCACCGCTCATGCTCTTTTCTAACTGCTTGCAATGTCATATTCGGGCACCTATCCCACTCCGTTCAGACGGTATGTAACTTGTCCATTTGTCGTACTAATCTATGCGAAGTTTTCTACAACATGGAATAACTTAAACTAAAATTTTTCAGGCATTAAGAACGAGTGGTTCGAGCAGGTTCTGGCCAAGTCTGCAAGAGGATCCTTCAGCTACAAGACGGCCCTCATTGAGCATCTGCTGAACATCATCACCCAATCCAGTCAGCCATGTAAGTGGTTCTTTTAGAATTGTCGTGAAGGAAATTTAGTTGCATTATTTACTCTCAGCCAGCCGTATTCGCCTGATAACTGTGGAGATCGCCTTGGAACTGCTCGTCACCTTCACATGGCCGAATTCCGACCAGGCCCGCTGCATCACTCCGGCCCAGCAGGATCTGCTTTTCAGCTCCCGCAACCAGTCAATGGTGGTCTTGCGCAACTTTTACAAGTCGGAGGACATCTTCCTCGACCTGTTCGAGGACGAGTACAATGAGATGCGCAAAGCGCAGTTGAACGTGGAATTCTTGTGCATGGATTCCGCCATCCTGCTGCCGCCCACGGGCACGCCGCTCACAGGTATCGGGTTTACCCGCCGCCTGCCCTGCGGTGAGGTGGAAAAAGCGCGCCGAGCCATCCGCGTGTACTTTTTGCTACGTCGCACGTGCCAAAGGTTTCTAAACGAGAAGGAGTCTCTGCTGCCGCTGACAAACGCCGTCAATCTTGTGCAGGTGGAGAATGTGCTCGATTTGAGTAAGTAACCGCACACTTTTGAAACATTGTAAGTAACCGACTAATCTCACTGATCTCCTTAGACAATAGCGACCTGATAGCCTGCACCGTTGTGGCCAAAGACAGCAGCAAACAGCGGCGCTTCCTCGTTATAGACGCTCTGCAGCTCATTCTCGTCGAGCCGGACGCCAAGCTGCTTGGCTGGGGTGTGGCCAAGTTTGTGGGCTTTCTGCAGGATGTGGAGGTGCAAGGGGACAAAGATGACTCACGCTGCCTACACATCACCGTGCACCGCGGCGGCGGAACCCACAACCGCTCTCCGCTTCTTTCGGCCAAGTTCCTGTTTGATGATCACATCCGCTGCATGGCTGCCAAGCAACGCTTAACCAAGGGCCGCAGCAAGGCTCGCCAAAAGAAGATGTACCAGATCGCGCAGCTTATCGAGATACCCGGACAGCTGGACTCGCCCGTCTTCGCCGTGGGTGGCACCATGGCCTCCTCTGCTGGCAGTGGCAGCGGTAACAGCAGCGGTAGCAGCTCCCGCAGTGGCCACCATCGGCCCATGTTCTCCACAGCCACCCGCGTGCCCGGCTTCGCGGCGGTTCTGAGGGGGAATAACAGCGCCGGGGTCAGTCGCACGCAAATGGCCCAGAACCGTTCTATCGAGGGGTAAGTCCAGCGAAATCAAGTCCTTGAAATGCAATTTTTATGTGAATTTTCTACTCCAGCATACGAAATGAAAGCGCTGGTCGTTCCCGACGCCGCAGTCCCAGCTCCACTACCGGATCGAATTTAAGGGTGGAACACTCTGATCGTGACCGTTCGCCCAGTATCAGTGTAGGTAGCCACAGCTCCTCACAGTCGCGGGAGAACTCTCAGCCCAGAAGTGCTGGCCACCGATCCAGGGAGAGCAGTCCCAGGATGCCCAGGCCGCGGTAATAAAGAAGAGAGAATTTAAGCATGTGTTCGATGTAGTGTTATTAGTACGACCATCAGACTTCATAATCCGTTTTCCATGTTAATAAAGGTAGTTGAATCCGTTTGCTTTCAGTTCCGAGGAAATACCCCTGGAGGACTTCCAGCACTCGCGAACCAACAGCCCGCACTCACGGGGCAACCTTTCACCCGCCTCCCGCCCCAACACACCAATTAGAGTCATCCACTACGACCAGATTTCGGTGCACAGCGGGTCACCTCGCGAGTCAACAACAGTTCTGATGGGCACAAACGCTCTGCTAAGCCAATTAAACGGAGGCGTGGCAGTGGCCCGTGAAGTAATACCAGTGCAGAACTCCGAAGAGACCTCCTTCATCGGCAACGGTGGTGACTCTGCCGGGGGTTCCGAGGCTAGACGTCGTGGGGCTATTGAGACGGTCTAAAACTTAGTTTTGAAATTCTAGTATTACAAGATCCTTTATGCTTAGACTGTTGCTAATACTTTGTTATTCCAATAATATAATAAGGTAGTAAATGCTCTATTTACGTTTCATTTTTAAATAAAAAATGGTT
Organism: Drosophila setifemur; assembly: GCA_021224005.1. NCBI lineage: Eukaryota > Metazoa > Arthropoda > Insecta > Diptera > Drosophilidae > Drosophila > Drosophila setifemur. The sequence continues at coordinate 1,771,231 of JAJJHY010010948.1, read as the reverse complement.
TTGACAAATTCGTTGGTTGCACAATTTGCCTATTCCACCTGATGAATTTATTGGTAATGTCTACTTAGTTTTTTCAGTATTGGAGTATTTAGAATATAAGTAGGCCACATCTTTAAAAAGATAATGAAAGCAAAGTGAAGTGAAGTGCTTTGGGAAGCATTTCGTAGCATATATTCGCTTTTTATGCCCTTGCAGAGGGTATTATAATTTTGACCAGAAGTTTGTAACGCAGTGAAGGAGACGTCTCCGACCCTAAAAAGTATGTATATTCTTGATCAGCATCACCAACCGAGTCGATCTAGCCATGTCCGTCTGTCTGTCTGTCCGTCTTTTCTGTTGCTGTGTAAACTAGTCTCTCAGTTTTAAAGCTATCAGGCTGAAACTGAAATCGGAACACTACATCACATAGTTGCCATGAGAACGAGTCATAAATTCGACATTTTTTAAGATAAATAATTTATTTTTAAGAAAACTCTACTTAATGACTATTTTAACATATCCTGAAAGTATAATCAAAATCGGTCAACTATATTCTATAGCTGACATAGGAACGATTGGAGAAAATGGGTCGGTTGGTGTTTTTCAAGACAATTAACTCATTCTTGAGAAATATAATTTTTATAGACATTAAAGCCGTTTTAGAAAATGAAAAACAAAAAAATCGGATTACTATATCCTTTAGCTGCCATACAAACGATCAAACAGTTTTAAGGCCAGACCAGTTGGTCTGAAATGGTATTCTAAGCTTCGGGTACCGAAGCTAGCCTTCCTTTCTTGTTTCGTAACGCTTTGCTTATTTTCCCCAGCAGGCCCATTAAAAAAAGTGTCCTAGGAGGATTTTTCTCCCTTTCTGGATATTGCGTAAATGAGTTAGACAAGTTTTGAGAACAACTCCGATGCACGACCACTTACAACTTTATCGGGGTGATATTTATCCACGAACCCTACAACTTTCCCAAGCTCTCGTTTATATCTCTCGTACAGGTAACCTCATCCATCTCTAACTCCCGTTCAAAACTAATTTTTCGTTAAACCACTGTATGCTGCTGCGAATGTAGATCGTATAACTCCTCGGTTGTCGGCTCCTGAGCCTGTTCCTCGACGAGTTCATTCACATCTCTTCCATTCATCTCCAAACCCATGGATTTTCCCAGAGCAACAATCCCCTCTACCAATGACAATTCGGGTTCCATCAGTTCGGAAAACTTAAAAAGAGTCTTCCGATTCCTTATTTTTATAGGTAAGTGGAAACTGGAATCAGCAATTCACGGTAAAACGCTCTTAACTTCTCACATAAGATGCTATTTGTTAAGGTTACTTCTTGAAGCTGCTTCTCTGTTACCCACACCTCCAGTAGTTTCTCCATCGTTTCATGGATAGAGGTCCTGAGCTTAGAAATTATTGTAACGCCCTTTAGATGGCGTTATACCCTTTATCAACTCCTCTTTAAGTACTAAGTACATGTCATTGATGTGCTACGCCCGTACATCCTCGCCAAGTCAATTACACAAGCTCCCAGACTGAGGTATGGCCTGAGGTGGGAGAAAAGGTAAGTGTAGTGTACGATTCCTCGTATCTCAAATCTTGCTTTCATCTCAAAGCGAAATATCGCTTGCTCGGCAGATAGTATCTATTAGGGCACCTGTATATCGAGGTACCACTTCATTTAAATATATTCTATACGGCATATAAAGTCCATATATTAAAGTCTAATATAGTCATTAAACAGCAATTTCCAAAAAACCCTAGAATTATCTTGACAAATATCGTAAAGATATTTTACTATTTTCCAATTGTTCCTTTATCAGCTATATGAAGTAAGGTTCCGATTCTGGCCCTTTCGACTTAGATACCAATGAAATAAAAATAATGGTTTTTGCTTATTTCATCGATAAAGCGCGTAAGTTACCACTGATAGGTCTACACAAAATATATATTTTATTTACATATACACATTTCAAACATAAATATGAAATTGTATTTAGCAACCCTGGACTCGGTGCCCTATGATTTGTCGGCCTTTGTAGTCAGCTGTGGCTTGTTTTTGTTTCATAACATAACCGACATTTCGTATAAAAACGAAAAATTGTCTTTAAATTAGTAAAAATAAATAAAAAGTAGGTTCTGCTTACAGTAGACATGTCGCAAAAATACACAGAGCTAATTAAACTCGGTACACAATATGCCCGGCGGATGAATTACCTCTCAAATCGCATATTCGGCGAAGTGGCGCGCACCACCAACGAGAAGTCCATGAAGGTTTGTCATCCACACCAATTAAACTGCTCTTACCAGTTGTGGATAATTCCTTGCCAGGTGGTTCGCATGTTTTCCGAGGAGCCCATCCATAAGCGCGACTACGTAGTCAACTGGTATCCGCGACACGTGGAGACGCATCTACTGATGAAAAACCTGCGCGACTACGGATTATTCCGGGACGAGCACCAGGACTTCAAAGATGAGATGAAACGGCTGCGGAAGCTGCGCGGGAAGGCACCGCCCAAGAAGGGCGAGGGCAAGCGGGCCTCCAAAAAATAGACTACACAATATATGTACATATGGAAACCATTTTGTATTTAACGCAATCTAGTTGGTTTGTTTGCGGGTCAGCAACTTGGCATTGCCGGCGAACACGACTTCGCCGTTTTGCCGGCATTCATACTCCACAGTGGAGATCTTACGAGCTTGCAACAGGCGCACCGACACCACGGTGTCTGTCTCAATGCGGCAGGGCTTGAGGAATTGAAGGGTCTGTTCCAGTACAACGGTCCCAGGTCCAGGTACCTGGGTGCCGATGATGCCCGCTACGACGGCATTGAGCAGAGCTCCGTGCACCCGTCGATCCTCCACCGGAGTTTCCCGGCTGTGGATATAGTTGTAGTCGCCTGTGAACTGTGCGAATTGCTCCAGGTCTTGCTGCGTGAAGCGTTTAATTAGTTGCACCTCCTGCAACGCGACTTGTGCTTGGCTGCTCAAGAGCCGCAAGTGCTGCCGGAGCATTTTGCAATTCAATAATCTCAGTGCGCCGTGCGAAGTCCTCCAGCAGCAGCTGACAAAGCTGGACGACGCGTTTGTCGTGACTCTTTTCTCGCCACTCGTGAACCGTTTTCAGTATGGAAGGGAGCAGTAGCAATTCTTTGTCCAACTGGCCAGCCTCCAACAGCTGGTAGAAGAGTGCCAGACTGTGGAGCACTATTTCAGGATGATCCGCGCGCACAAACCGGCCGGTGATCAGTTTCAGTTGCTCTCTGATTAGCTTAGCCGCTGTTTTGTCTGTAATGTGAACAATATCCTGTAAGAGTGACTCTTCGGAAGATGATTCCCTACCCAAACAGATGTTACACAATGCTGCGATTCCGTGCAGTTTCAGGTGTGGATTTTGGGACTCCAGCGACGCCACAAACACATCCAAGGCATCAGTCGCGAGCAGATGCGGCCAGTTGATCGGGTCGTAGGCAAAGTTGGCCAAATTCGCTGTCACCTGTTCCTGGGCCTCTGGAAATAGGTTCAAAAGTCAGTTAGCGTAATGGTAGCAAAAAACGGTCCTTATTTACCAGTGTTCGTTGTTGTGTAATATTCGTCCACCAGGTGACCTATGTACTCCCGCCGAGGTATACCCTGGGCAGGTGTCTTTCGCTTTAAGTGCCGATGGCTGGAAAACATATAAGGAGAAGGAGCGATACGCGGTTTTAAATAAAACTCCCTGATTTGACACTCACAACGATTCGCCTATGCACAGCGACGGCATACGATGGCGGTCACATTTGTAATACCAATGGAAATAATAATATAATTTTAAACAATAAAGAAAGGCTAGCTTCGGTTTCCGAAGCTTAAAGTACCCTTGCAAATCAGTTGCCTTCAAACCGTTCCATAGTTTGTATGTCAGATATAGAATATATTGTTCCGATTTTTGGTGTTTCATTTTCTAAATTGGCTTTAATGTCTATGAAAAATATATTTTCCAAAAATTAATTAATTGTGTTCAAAAACACCAGAGTTATGTTCGATGACCCATTTTTTCCCAACGATCCTATTGCAGCTATAGGATATAGTGGTCCGATTTTAATAAGACTTTGACGATAAGTTAACATACTTATTATATAGTGTATTATAAAGAATCAATCAATTGATCCCTTAGGATCCCATAGCTGCCTTAGCAGCTATGAGATGTTGTGTTCCGATTAGGGCCGATCCGTCATCTATATTACCTGTACAAAAATAAATGTTGGTGCAAAGTTTCAGCCCGATAGCTTTAAAACTGAGAGACTAGTATGCGTAGAAACAGGCAGACAGACGGACATGGCTAGATGCACCCGGCTGACGATGCTGATAAAGAATATAACATAAAGTATATTATGGCGTCGGAGATGTCCCTTCACCGTATACCCTGCAAAATTCTGGTCAAAATTATTATACCCTCTACAAGGGTAGAAAAAGGAATAATTTAATGAATATTCAAAGAAATAAAATAATACTGCAATCGCACTAATTTATTGGTTTCTAAAAATTAACAAAAAAGATGAAATGTGTATAATATATATTTTTTTAATTTATTTAAATGACATTGTTTTAAATACAATAATAATTTGTAATATTGGTGGCAATTTTGTATCTTTAAATTGGTCCGTTATTTTGGTTGAATTTTAATTAGACCTCTATAAATAATTTTTGGGTTTGATTCGGGAATCATATACCTTTATATTCGATTTCTTTAAATTTAATTTTTAATCGGGAACATCGTTTTTATTTCGATTTCTAATAGGCTCATTGGCTCCGCTAAGCATATGCTAAAGCAGAAAGCACACATAAAGTTGCAGATCGAAGATAATTTTATTAAAGCAAATTTGGTTCGTAAAATGTAATGGGTATATCTTGTTTTTCCAGCTCATCCCAATTATCTGCCCTACGCGTCGTCCGCCTTCCAGGTACTCCCGCTGCCGGCGAGCCCCGTGTCATTGGAATTATTAAAGTAACTGCGGGCGGCAGCCACGGCCTTCGGTGGGATGTTAAACAATGGGTGGGTGGGAAGTAGCTCGTTGATGGTATCGCCCAGGACCTGGGGGCGACTGGCAGACTCCGAGTGCTGGGCAATGGAAACTCCGCTCAGTGTGTAGCACGTGTGGTAGAGATCTTGAGGTCTGTACACGAATAAAATTTAAAAGTTAATTGCATTTAAACTCGAATAGATGCAACTTACTTGCCGGGTTTATCGATGAGCCCACCGTTCTGCTTTTGACAACAGAGCAGGATGTACTCTTGCAGTGCCTCCACATCGAACAGGGTATGCTCCATCTCCTTGTCGTCTCCGGAGAGGGTGGCTTGTGCAATGGGAATGGTAGCGCCCACCCAGAAGGAATAGCAGCCATCTACCAGCTTGTTGGTTCGACCCTGGAAGCCGCCTTCATAGCTCATTTGGCGGCGCAAGGTCCATTGGAGCAGTGCCTGCTTGTTGCACTTGTCCGCCTCGTTGAGAAGCGCCAAACCGGCAATGCCGCAGAATGTGTAGCCTCCGTGGGCCTCCAGGTCGGGGGCGCCACCAAAGCCGCCCTCGTAAGTCTGGCATCCGGCTATCCAATTGCCGGTCCCCGCGAATAACTTTTGCAGCACCATATCGGGCAAGTTCAGCAGCTTGGCGCAAGAGATTGCGCAGTATGCACCGCGCACATCAGTCTCCCCATCTACGTGCAGCCGGAAGGATCCGTCAGCATCCCGCACGCTGAACAAGAACTGGACCAGCGTGGGCCGGTCGATGGCACGGTAGGCCCGCTCGGTCCCGATGATGCACAGGCTGTTTACCGCTGCGTAGGTAGGTGCCAGGTGGGCGTACTGCCCGGGTCCGCCGCCAAAGCCGCCTGATGGACAGCGGCACTTGGCGAGGAACTGCACCACCTGGTCGAGCGTCTGGTCGTCAAAGGAGAAGCTAAGCAGCTGGGCCGCCTGCAGGATCCAGTAAACGCACCAGGGTCGACTACTGTCCAAGCACTCATAGTTGGAGGGCAGCCGGCTCAGCATCATGTCCAGGTAGTGCTGATGCTCCAGTCGGAAGAACTGGGAAAGGCGAGGGTGAGTCTGCTGCAGCTGCTCGAATCGGTCAAAGCACTTCTCCACCGAGCTCTCTGTCTTTTGCTGCAATACAATTACACCCGGATCTTATCTGTTTGCCATTGCCGTGGATTCCAAGTGGATTACTCACCTGCTCTCGCGACGTATGGGTGGATACCTTCTCATCGTCCAGCCTGGAGCCCTTCAGGCGCTGGAAGTTGCGAAAGAGCATCTCCTCATCCGGCCACATGGTATCTATAAAACGCTGCCTAAACTTAAAAGTAATAAACAAAATTTATTTTGGTGTGATTTGATCCGCACGGTATATTTAGTGTGCCCTGCGACGGTCATATTGGGCACTGACTCAACAGTAGGCCCAGTCGGTAAAATCCCCTACCAGAGCTCAATAAAATACTAAAAAATACTTATGCAAATACTTAAAAGAAAATCTGCGTGAAAATCATAGAGTAAAAACTTAAACCTTATTCGACAATATACAAGTGAATTAGACATCGCTGGAAACCTTTTAGCTGTGATAGCAACAAGTATCTGAAGCAAACGACTGCGGCAAGAAGCATTAATCCCCCAAAAACGCAATAAAGTCGCACAGACACACACCCACACAGGCTCGCCACACACAAAGTTGAAGGGGCGACAACAAAAAAAGATTGTGGAAAAAGCCCCGAAAAAATCTTTTTTTTTTGTACCCAACTAAAAACATTATAGCCGCAGACAATGCCACCGAAGGAGCGCAACATTGCCATGATGGGCTACCGATCAGTGGGTGAGTTTTGTAACCTCATCCCAAGCCTGTGTGTTGTTGCTGCGCCTCTGCAACTGGTATTGTAATTGCGTAGTATTTTGACAACAGCAACAACATGGTATTGAAAATAAAAATGAATTCCCCCTAATAATTGCGTTTCACCTGTAGGCAAATCATCGCTTAGCATACAGTTCGTGGAGGGCCAGTTTGTGGACTCCTATGACCCCACCATCGAGAACAGTAAGTGCGCAAATGCTGCTGCTTTTCAGCGCGGATTTCTCTAGCTGGGAGGATGATGCAGTAGATGATGATGACACAAATGCGATTCAATTGCAGTCTGGCATGCAGATGTGATTAATTTCCATACTACCCTTTCCCTTTCAGCATTCACCAAGGTCACGCGCGTCAACTCACAGGAGTACAGCGTAAAGCTCATCGACACGGCCGGCCAGGACGAGTACAGCATATTCCCGGTGCAATACAGCATGGATTTCCACGGCTACGTTTTAGTCTATTCGATAACCAGCCAAAAGTCCTTCGAAGTAATCAAAATTATTTATGAGAAGCTTCTGGATGTGATGGGCAAGAAATAGTGGGCATCCAATTTTCTATTCCATTACTTTGCGTTAAACTTCGCATGCCTTGCAGTGTACCTGTGGTGTTGGTGGGCAATAAAACCGATTTGCATCAGGAGCGAACCGTTTCCACTGAGGAGGGCAAGAAGCTGGCTGAATCCTGGCGAGCTGCATTTCTCGAAACATCCGCCAAACAAAATGAGGCAAGTCCTTCGTCCTTTATTTTTGGTTGTATAACCAATACAATGATTTCTGTTCATCCACAGTCTGTGGGGGATATATTCCACCAATTACTGATCCTGATCGAGAACGAGAACGGCAATCCCCAGGAGAAGAGCAGCTGCGTCATATCGTAGGCACCTTGTTACCTGGAAAAGTGGCCGAACTGTTGGGAATCTTTTATCTACACAGTTTTGCCAGCGTGCACCAGCAGGGCAGGCCATGCATCTTGGGCACGACAGGAAAATCTTCAAAACCCAATAGCTTTAAGTTCACACAGCAAATAACCAACATCAGCCGATTTGAAAGCGCTCGTAAATGCTGCCCAGCAGGTTTTTTGTGGTTTGCGATTAGCGCAACACAACAGGTTTAAGTTAGAACACTTTTTCACAAGAGCAATTCAGTTACAAAGTTTAAAAAAAAATCAACTTTTTTAGTTTCAATTTAAATATAATTTTCAAAGTACCATAAATGGATTTATTTATTTAGTTTAGTATGTAAATTTGTATAATATTGCACAGTTGTTAGGAACACGTCTTTGACCGTATTATGTTTATATATAACCATGATCAGATTAACCTCACGCATCTACCTTGATCAATCTGTATACATATGTTAGTTATTTTTGACTATAATTGAGTTTTTAAGAATGGGCTTTTCGTTTTTGTTTTCCGATTTTATAAGGCTCGTATGTGTATCGAAAACTGCAAAGAAATCGAACCATATACCATATAGCTGTCATAGGAACTATCCTGCCAAATTGCCATAGCCTTGATATTTTTGATACTAATAGCCGCTGATGGCTAACATAGGTTGCGAAGTACCGAATACATTACGGTTTGTTTTATATATATCGATACTTATCGCATAATTGTTAGCAGTGCTCTATCGAAAAATTATGTGATTTGCTCACCTCTAGGACAGCTGTAAAAGTAGCATTTTTTTTGTGAAAATTATATTGATTTTAAAGTCCCTAAAGAGCCTTCAATGGGCACGAAACGCCGCAACATCGAGGACGAGCTGTCCCGTTTCGAGGCAGAGATCTCTAAACCACCGGCGCGAAATCTTTTCGTGCCGAACCAGGTGCGTCCGATCATCGCCGCCAACACCTACAGCAATGTGCAGCACAAGCTCCAGCAGCACCTGCCTCTGTCGATGGGGAATGGTGGTACATCCCGATTAACTGTGCCACCGCCACCGATCCCGCCGCCTCCCACGTTCATGTCCACCTTTGTGCCCACGGGCAGTGGCTCCTCGTCTTCAAACTCCGTACCAATGAAGCCGATGGCAGCCACTCCTGTGGTGCTTAGTAGCGCTCCCAAGCTGTACCAATGCCGGCAATCAGTGCACGTGCCCACCGTGGCGCCATCACCATCGATCGACATCAACGCCGTTCAGTTCGATGTTACGCAAAAGCTGAAGAAGTTAAAAGCGGAGAAGTCCGGCCCAAATCCCATTGCCGAGGAGGCCATCAAGGCAGCGCGCGCCTCCTCCGCCCTGCAATCTTTCCAAGTCACGGAGCGCAAAAAGAAAGACCGCAAAACTGTTCGGATTGCCGGAGGAAGCGTTTGGGAGGACTCCTCGCTGGCCGACTGGCCGGATGATGACTTCCGCATATTCTGCGGCGATCTCGGAAACGACGTGAATGACGAGGTGCTCACTCGTACCTTCAACAAGTTCCCCTCATTCCAGCGGGCAAGAGTCGTGCGGGACAAGCGAACAGGCAAGAGCAAGGGCTTCGGTTTTGTCAGCTTCCGAGAGCCGGCGGACTTCATTCGGGCAATGAAGGAGATGGACGGACGCTATGTGGGAAGCCGGCCCATCAAACTACGCAAAAGCACATGGCGGCAAAGGAGCTTGGATGTGGTCAAGAAAAAGGAGCGCGAAAAACAGGTGCTCCTCCAGGCATTCAATTCAATGAATTGAATCCCGACCATCATGACCTGCACATCCTAAATTTACGCTAGTTTCGGTCACTTTGATGTAGCAAATTTGTTTTGGGACTTGCTGTCAAAGATGAGCATTAAAATTAATTTTAGCAATTGACACGATGCGTATTTTATTTGCGGACTACTTAATAACCCTACCCTTAAGAGGATTCCCCACATCACAGCACAGCTGTGCAAACAACAAAGAAGCGCATACGCGAATTCCAAATACAGCTTCAGTGGCGATAAAGGAAAAAAGATAATTGACTATATAAAACGTAAAGCTTTTAGTACCATTTTGACTGTTCTGTTTCTTGGAGAAGCGGCCTCTGCACTCTAGCGTCGCCGCTTCCATTCTGCTCGTCGTTCCCTTCTATCCGTTGGTATTGGTGCCTTCCACTTCTGGACCACCTGACCAGCGGCTTGCCTGCATCCGGGCCAAATATAGAGGGAAAGTATTGTCTATAGCTAATATAGCCTGTAAACAGACCAATTAGACCTCCGATGGTCACGTCCTGCCAGTGGTGATGGTAGTCGCATGTCCGGCTGACGGACACCAGCAGGGCAATCATTAGTGGAATCACGGAAAGGCAGAGCCGCCAGGTGTGCCCTCGTCCCCGGGCATCGAAGGCGTGTAACTTGGCGCCCACATAGTAGGCAATAAAACCAAAACTTGCAAAAGCGACTGAAAATATATAATATATTATAATAATGAATCATTTACGAATTTCGTTGAATTCCGATTCACTTACACGACGAATGTCCACTAGGGAAGCTCTTTCTTCCCTCGTTTATAATAGACGGAATCCCTGTACAATTAAAGTCCAAAATGGAATTGTAAGGATCCCAGTGGCTTAAGGTATGGTTATTTAGTACCATCACACCATCGGGAAAGCAGCGGTAGAAGTAGTCCGGCCTGGGCCGACCAACAGTTATCTTCAGAACGCTCGTTGGGATGCCATTCATGCACAAAGCCAGAGTCCAAGCCCAGCTGGCAGCTCGGAAGTCTGACCTGTTTTTAGTAAATCCATAGAACGCCAGAGTTACCACAAAAGGGGCTACAATCACCCAGAAGAGCAGCTCCCCGCCCTTTACAATATCCGGACGACGGGGATTCTTATAAAGCCACAACTCTTCCTGGTGGATTTCCCGCTTGAAAGCCGACATCGTCTCCAGCTTACTACAGATATGAATCGTGATTAGTAAAACGATTGCTTTTGTACTTCCCAAAAAACTTACAAGAAAAGTGAGACGAGCAGAACGCGGAGTACCACATCTATCATATCGCTAAACCTTTGATTCTGGTGCTCCGGAATTGAACTTCGTGCCTTTGGTTTTTCGGGCTGTGCGGAACTGCTCCCATCATTGAGGGAAAGCTCATTGCGCCACATTCCGTTGTGACCTGTGCGTCCAATATCTTCAGCGGAGCTCTCGCTAAAAGAGCGCCTGCTGGAGGCGGAATTATTACCTTCCCTGGTAGTCGACATTTCCCTGGTCCGCTGGGTATTGTGGGTTTTCTGGTAATGTAAGGTGCTTGTCCCCTGAATAATTAATAAGTTAATTGAGAGATAAGCAAGCAGCATAGTCATTAAGGTTTTCATTTAAAGGGTTACAAAATAAGAGTTTATTCATTATATGAAATCTAGTGATTTTTTTCTTTTGGGAAGGAAATCCAATCGCCTGAGTCATCACCACTTGTTCAACAGCTTAAGCTAAGCTTTAATATTCATATTAATATTGAAATATTAAGTCGCCCGTTTGTAGAGTAGTCACTTGGCGGCTTCTCCCAAACCCTTCCCTTATAGCAGTAACGTGCAAACTATTCGAAACCATCCGATTTTCACGATAAGATAAACACTCGACCGTGCTTCGCGTCAATATTTGTCGGTTACGTGTGGTATATAAAACAAATGTAATACTTAAACGTGATAGATTAGCTAACACTCAAGACCCGATATGCTGGCGTCGCAAATATTAGTATCTGGCTGATCTAGCGCACCTGCTCCTTATTGTCACCACCTTCGATGTTGCCGTTGCGGTGGCGGCTTCGGCTACGGGTACGTAAGTCTGCCGGATAGCTACAACTATCGAGCGTCGTATTTATCATCAGATCGCCTGGGATATTGACTTTGGATCTGTTTGTATTGGCGCGTCCACTTGTTGCTTGCGTCGCTGACTTGGCTTAGGTCTGATAGTCCGACTGGCTGCTGAATGCTAATTGTGAGGGCTTTTATAAACTTTCTCTAATCTGGCGACAGCATCGTGAAAACAAAAAAACAAAAACAAATAGGGAACTAAACCCTCTCTCTCTCTCTTTTGCTACCACGCTCAATGCAAAACAACAACAATGATGATGCAACAGCTGTTTGACGTTTGCGTTAATTGATTTGTACAAGCTTGTTGAAGTTTTCAGTTTACCTGCTAATTAGGCATTTTCATGGAGGTAATAATTATGTGTCACTACATTTTTAACTTGTCCACGCGACTAAACAGTTCCACATCTTCCGAAGTTTCGGTTGCGAATTGGCATTGCGATAACAACGGCGATTTATATCGGGACTGCCAACTTGTACGACAGCTGTTCCTCGAAGGCAGGGCTGTTATTAAATCATATGATTGAAAATTGTTCTGGGTCGTTGCAATAAAGACTAAAAATTTGTCCAAAAATGTCCGCTGAAAAGATTGGAAAAGAGGCTGCTGGCCAGCTTTTGGACACCTTGTATCTGGACATGTTCCACTTGGTCGAGGAGCACACCAAGTGTCGAGTGGATCTCGAGAGGATGAACGCCACTGGAACAATTTTACTGGCCCGCACTAGATTCCAGCACGGTGGCATTAACTCGGTGTCCACGGCTCAGATTCCTACGGAAAATAGTGCGGAGTTTAACGCACTGTGCCGGGTTGTGGACTCTAAGAATGGGAATGGGGTCAGCGTGGTGCGAAAGGCGGTGGACAAGTCCAACGGCTATGTGGAGCCTCTTCACTGGTTCTCGTAAGTGCTGATAGCGGCATAAATGGTTATCTATAAAACAATAATTTATTTGCAGTGTTTTGCCGCCCATGAGTTTGCGCAATGCAATGGTCAAGTTTAAGGACTCCATCGAACTGGTGGCAGAAAGCACTAATCTTCAAAGGCAACTGGGTGAAGTCCTGGATTGGATTGCTAAGCTGAGGCAAATCGCCCTGCTGCAATAGATATACAAAAACAACACTATCCATACCATGTTAAGAATAAAGTAGATTTGAGACCACAAACTTTTACAAATTTGAATACTTCAGCGTAAAGATAGTTACATATGTACAACTTATAGGGCCTGTTTATGAAAGACACATATGTACATATGTTAAGAAACTGAATTAGTTCAAAATCGTTTCTGGACCTTCCGCCTTTTGTATTTTGCAAGTATTTTGGTGTAGTCCTGTACATAAATTATTAATTTTTGTAACCGTTATTATCTGTTACGTTAGGCAACCATTCAACCGAATGAAAACTTCCATATAGAGGCAAATAAATTACAATTAGTTAAAATTATGATTTTTATTCTAAGAGTAATTTGTTTAAAATAAACAGACCAAACGTTTTTTCAGGTGGCAGCTCCATAAAATTCTGCCCACATGGCAACGCCTTTTACTATTTAATCAAAAACATATTTCGTTGTATTGTCAAGAACAGAACACACAAAGCACACTAATAAGGAAAATCGTCGGAAATTTGTAGACTTCTTAATTAGCATAGTAAGCGACAATTGCAGTCCCCTGGGACCCAGCCCTTGTGAGAGTGCTACATTTTCTCAAACAAAACATTTAACGATGGCAGAAGCAAATGTCTTAAATCAAAAATCGATAATTGCCACTCAAATAAAATAGCGAAATTGAAACAATTAAAAAATAATGTACTCAAATTTCAGTCTGAATAATAGAGCGTATTGTTCAAGAACATGCAAGCGGGGCGGCGGGACAAAGGAAAACGCAGATAGCAGCCAGCAAAGCGACGCCCGAAAAGTGACAGACAGCAGCGAGAGAAGAAGCAGCAGAAGAACAAATCAGCAAACACTCCCATTCGCACTCCCAGCTTAGCTGCGCACCTACAACCCAACACACACGTGCCTGCGATCTACTTCAGTCATGAGCAGCGCACGGGATCAGGATCAGTCTGATCCCCCGCTGCTGCAGCTCGAGGATGAGGTGGATCTTATCGGAGACTTTGTGAAAGAGCAACCCCCTCCACTGGCGCCGCTTCTTAATGGTTTCGAGTCAAGTTCCAACCAATTGACCACCAAGGTGGAGGTAAGCCAGCTGTTCCCCGTAACCAGAACCATCTTAAAACGATGTGATCCGCCCCCAGATTAACACGATTGGCATTAGCAAGCGTAAGCAAAAGAAGCGGGGTAAAAAAGATCGCCAGCACCTGCTCTTATCGGTCGACGATAATGATGAAGATGAGGAGGAGAAGACCAATGGAGTAGAGCCTAGAGATGACGCCGGTGGGGATGCTGGACATCAGACACTAAAACCGCACCGAGAACAGTTGGTTATCCTGCACGACTACGACACCAACAACGACGACGGTGACGACGAAGACGGCAACGGGGAGGAAGAAGTGCTGCTGAAAAGAAGCGACCAAGCGCCACAGGTGGTTAGTCACATCGCAAGCGCTAAAGCGACTACATCGACAACCTCGTCCCCGCTTAAAACCTCGACGCACATTCGCCAGTTGCACGACGAGGGCGACGACATCTGTTTAGTGCCAGAAATCGATTTTGAAGGCATGTCCACGGACGCGGGCAGCGACAACCGAGAGTCGCAGCCTCTCCTTGGAGGCGGAGGTACCAGCCACGGAAGCCGTATAAGCGATCTGCTCGGCGGACTGGGACGGGGCCACGATCACGTGGTCCTCGTCTCAAACACCTTCGGAGGTAAGTGTGCATCAGTCTGCATAAAGGGAAGAAACTCAGCGAAGTCATACAAGTTGCATCGGTGGGGCTTTCACATCTGCGCAACCCGTTCCATTCAGTATATATACAGACTCGATTAGATGTTTCTGCTTGTCTCTGTTTGCATTTGCCGAAGTCGCTGCTTTACTCATGCAGTGCTTATCAGTTTTGCTCCATATGTACGCCAAATTCTAATTGAGCTACTTTTTTAGGATATGTTTTTATGTTCTTTACACAAAATGTGTTTATTAATACTTAATTAATGATTATGAAGAGATAACCATGTTTTATGGCGAAGTATTCTCACGACAGAAGAAGTGTTTATATATTTCATGTTAATGCTGAAGTAATAAATTTCCTTAGAGGAATATTTTTTAAAATACATATTTGGCGAAATTATGCATTACAATTTTCCCATACAAAGTTAAAATAAATTATTTCTATTAGTTTTTGCGTTTTGAATTTAACCTTCCTCCGTTTATATAAATTCAAACAATGCAATACATCACAAAGATCTGTATGACTAAACTTATTTAAAACAAGAAAGGAAGGCTAGCTTCGGTACCCGAAGCTTAGAATACCCTTGCAGGCTAGTTGCTTTTAAACCGTTCAATCGTTTGTATGGCAGCTATAGGATATAGTAATCCGATTTTTGGGTTTTTAAATTTCTAAAAAGGCTTTACTGTCTATGAAAACTGTTTTTATCAAGAATGAATTAATTGTCTTGAAAAACACCAGAGTTATGCTTAATGACCCATTTTTTCCCATAGTTCCTATGGCAGCTATAGGATATAGTAGTCCGATTTTAATGAAACTTTTAGGATATGTTAAAATTGCTATTAAATAGAGTTTTCCAAGAAATAAATAAATTATCTTAAAAAATGGCGAATTTATGACACTTTTTCCCAATCGTTCCTATGGCAGCTATGTGATGTAGTGTTTCGATTCCGGCCGTTCCGACTTATATACTAACTGCAACAGATTAAAGGGTCGGTGCCAAGTTTCAGCCTGATAGCTTTAAAACTGAGGGACTAGTTTACATAGCAACCGACAGACGGACAGACGGACAGACGGACAGACAGACGGACAGACAGACGGACATGGCTAGATCGACTCGGCTGGTGATGCTGATCAAGAATATATATACTTTATAGGGTCGGAAATGTCTCCTTCACTGCGTTGCAAACTTCTGGTCAAAATTATAATACCCTCTGCAAGGGTATAAAAATCCAATTTCAATAGGGTATGAGTCATCCCATTTGCATTGCATTTCACAAACAATATCTCGAAAC